>JACGTP010001136.1:0-12697 GCA_023678845.1 Mischocyttarus mexicanus
TGTGAATAAATTCTTTAGATGAAATAATGATTTTACATAACAAATTGAGGAAAATTAATACTTTGGTTTTTTCGGTATATCTTTTTGAAGTTTGAAATCCGTCAAATTGACGGGTCCCGTAAACCTAAGTGTTAAAGGAACTTTTTATTGTTCGAGATATGCGTTTAGAGGGGAAACATTTTTTTTTCCTTTACCTTTCTTTTACTTTTACTTTTATATATACATACATTATGGTTGTTGTGTAGAGAGAGAGAGAGAGATGATGATGATGATCGGAGTATGCGTGAGTTCTCGTGAATTCGCGTGAGAGTGTTTTTCTCCACTTTTCTGTCCAAGGTTCGGCAATCGTAATCGACATAATTACGGGAACGGAAAAAGATCGATCGTTTCGATTGGGGACGTCTCGGTTATCATCCCCGTCCTTGAGATGGGTACATTGACTCGTGAAATGAAAAAACACACACACATACACACATACATGCGCGCGTGAAAGTAAAAAACAAAAAAAATAAATAAATAAATTTCGTTGGACGTTTTTCTTTTTTTGACCCCGATATTTCTTTTGGACTAAAATAAAAAAGTCAAATTATTTTGATCATCAATAATATCTGGACAGAATTATCATCTTATCATTAGTTAGAATTAGTTTTAATATATAAAAGAAAAAACAAATGAAAACTGCCATAAGTGATACGCACAAAGGATAATAAAATGATTATCATTGTGTTGTACGATTTCAAAAACGATACGCCATAAATTTGAGACTAAATTATGTGTAAAAATGAAAAATTGATTACAGAATATCGAACATATCGAGTGAGTAAAGAAAAAAAGAGGATAGAATCGTAAAAGACAATTCGAAACATTTTACTAAGGGTTTGGCGATTATCTGTGATCGATTAAACAAATTATATCAACTTTAAAAGAAAAAGAAAATCTTTAAAAATTGAACGAAATAAAAGAAAAAGCGTGTAAACGAGAGGAAACGATTTCATTGATTTTTGGTTCCTCTTTTTGCTCACTATGGTGCTTCGTTAGGTATATTAGATATGTTAATATTAAAATATTAATCCTTTGAGCTCTAATGATTCGCAGCTTATGCAATGCGGATGACATACTTTTTTGCTAAACTGCACTGTTTTGTTTTTTGCAATACTTCTGTGTAGATGATCGAAAAAATAGACAAACACAAATATGCATCCTTAGTCCACACCAATGATTTTCGCCAGACGCATATATGCGTCCTTAGAGTTCAAAGAGTTAATACATACATTTATTACAATTATTTCTTTAGAATAGAAACAAAAAAAAGAAAACTACGAACGATTTTAGTTCTTTTTTGGTTTTAGGCTTGTCTTCTTTTTAAACCTTGCGATGAAAAAAAAAAAAAACAAGTAACAACAATTTATTTTAATTAGTATATTTATTATTATTATTATTATTATTACTAATACTATTACTATTACTACTACTATATTATAATTATTAGCAAAATTGTTAGAATAAATGAAATTATAATTGAAGAAACATTTTGTTTTCGCAAGCCGCTTGAAAACGCCATTCGCCCCATTTTTGACTGTGATTCCTTCGCGGCGTATCGTGTCACGTGTTTACCCCATTGATTTATAAAACCAACAACAAATATGAAAATAAATGGGACAATTACGACGATAAGAAAATGAATTAGAATAAAAATCAAATAAAATAAGAACGAAGCCGTTGAAAGAAATAGAAAAAAAAAAAAGATCTCGCGTGGTCGATGTTTCAGTGCTTTCTTCTTTCACATAAAATAAAAACAAAAGTAAACAACAAACCTCTCCTATCGATCCGGGGACGAGAGAAACTAAAAAGCCATAATATTATAATATTATTGAATTGAAAATAAATACAAATTTATCGATGTTTTTTTTTTTATTTTTCTCTTTCACCCTTTCTTCTCTTTCTTCTTTTTCTTCTTCCACCGAAATTACAAACTTCTTCGTCCCAATCTTTTTACGAGTGTTTTTTATTTAGCTTTTATTTTTGTACGTTTGAAAAAATTACTCGTATATAAATATTGATTATTATATATTACTTATTAAAAAATTAATTTGAAAAATATCGCAATGTGTATGGAAATAAACTAATATAATCTCGTGCACTTGTTGCACGTTGACTTGATTGTTAACACACGAAACAACAACTACTACGACGACGATGTGTCTTTGTATGTGTCGATAAATGTGTCGATAAATGGACCGTTTATTTTGAAAGTGGTGTAAGTCCAATTTGTAAAAATGAGATATGACGTAATTTATGCTTAATTTAGTGTAAACTTTTTGTTTATAAGTAGTTAGTATTTAATATCTTAAAAAATGCCAATGCTTTGTTCAATTAAAAATTGGCCGGTAAAAGAAATTGCGTAACCATTGATTATGAAAGTGGTGTAAGTTCAATTTCCATAAAAAGGTGACGGACGGGGTTAGTGGCCACCGGTGGCTTTACAATTGACAAAAAAACAAATTAACGAAATTATAGAGATAGAATATTCATCAGATAAGGATATTATTACTGAGAACTTGGATTCTGTAAGAGAAAATAAAGGAAAATATACGCAAGGAATAAATAAAATTAAGCGAAATGCTGGACAAGAGAACTATGCAAAAAAAGGAAAATTCATTTCAGGAAAAAAATGTCAATCCAGAAACTGTAACTGCTCGAAGAAATGCATAAAACGCGTTAATGAATCAGAACGTAGAGCAATTTTTGTTAAATTCTGAAATATAGGCGATTTTAATAAACAAAACGTATTTCTCCAGTGTAGTGTTCAACGTAAAACTGTAAATAGAAGAAGGCCAAGAAATCATTCGGGCATTTTGAGGGCTTATGCTCATCAATTTTACCTGGCCACTTCTCGCGGAAACATTTTAGTGTGTAAGAAGTTTTTCATGAATACTTTTAACATATTTACTGGTCGAATTGATCGTGTCTTAAAAGCTCATGATAATATTTCGAAAGACATGCATTGACAAATGGATAGCTGTTGAAAAAGAACTTATGAACTAATAACAATTACAGTGATAGAACACGTCAAAGTTTTCCGACATTTGAAAGTTCATTATACTCGATCCTAAAATCCAGAACGGATGTTCTTGAATTCTGAATTAAACGTAAGAAAAATGTTTAATTTCTATTTAGAAAAATGTAAGGAAAATAACTTGAGTTCGGTTAATGAATGGACATACACACTGCCACACGAAGAGCATAAATAATTAATAATACCAATATCTTGTGTTAAGTTAAACAATATATAAATATAATTAACGTTCAAAATAAAAACTACTAATTCTATTTTATTTCTTGTCATTATTTATAAACAAAATTGGATTAATATGAAATATATTTGAAGTAATATTTGTTATTTCAAAATAGAAATTAAATGATATTTGCAATTGAGTAATTATGAAAGTGGTGTAAGTCCATTTGCAACCTGGAAATATATGTTATTTTAGTTAAATTTGCCTAAAAGAAATGTGTATAATATCAAATGACATATTGATAAATTATTACAAACATTCCCAGACTTCATATAATTACCCTATATTTTTGAATTGTCAGATTTGCTAACATTTAATTTTCTCGAAACGAAAGAAAATGGACTTGCTCCACTTTCAAAATAAACGGTCCAAATGTGTCGAAAAATGTGTCCATGAGTGGAAAGTTAAAGTTTCATTGTGTATGTAAAACTTACTATATGCATATATGTAATAATGGCTGATTAGTTAGATTTCTTGTTTCACTGAAGAACTCCCACTCTCTTCTCTGATTTTATTTTTTCCCTTCCCCTTTTTTATGTATTATTATTATTACTACTACTATTATTATTATTATTAATATTATTATTATTATTATCATTATTGTTAGAAATACTTTTATGTGTTAAAAGATATACGTAATCCTTATGGTATTTATTATGTGATATAGTGCTACTTACTATTAATATTACTATTAGTTATATCAGTACCATTATTATTATTATTATTATTATTATTATTATTATTATTATATTAATTATTTTAATTATTAATACTAGTAATATTACTGCCACTATCCATTGCTACTACTACTATTACTACAATTGTCGTTATTTTTCTAAAGACTAACACGTTGTTAACTTAGAAAACAAAACGAAATAATGTTTCATATTTTCTACGACATTGGATAGAAATATTTTTCAACGAACTTTGTCCTTTTCTGGGAAATATCGTTGAGAAATAAAACATATACTTAAACAAACAAAAAAAAAAGGAAATAATACTGAAAAAGATGATATGAAATTTCATCAGATGATCGATAAGTCAAACGAATGTATTCGTTTGTACAGGGTGTTTCAAAAAACCGCTATTTTTCTTTACTATCATTATTATTATTATTATTATTAGGTTGTCAAGTATGAAATGGAGCAAACTCTCAATTCAATTATGTGCATTTTTTTACTCCATTTCATACTTGACAGTTAACACAAAACGTTAATATGACGTACGATTTACGTTATTTTTCAAAAATAAAAAAAAAATTTCAAAAAAAAATTTTTTCAAAAATGACGTAAATTGTTCGTCATATTAACGTTTTGTGTTAACTGGGTACAACTCGCGCGGCGTAGGAAACACGCGTGCCAAGGAACAAAAAAAAAAAGAAAAAAATTGGATAAATTGAAACGAAAAGAAAAGAAAAAAAATAATAATAATAATAATAATAATAATAACACAAGCGTGTGTGAGAAGAAAATGCGGCGAATGATGTGCCACCTTGAGACTGCAGGCGATTATCGTAAACAATCGATATAAATATATAAATAAATAAAATAAATCTATATATATATATATATATATATTGATTTATATATTATAAATATTATTATAA
This sequence comes from Mischocyttarus mexicanus, assembly GCA_023678845.1. Lineage (NCBI taxonomy): Eukaryota > Metazoa > Arthropoda > Insecta > Hymenoptera > Vespidae > Mischocyttarus > Mischocyttarus mexicanus. Next base: position 4,903 of record JACGTP010001136.1, read on the forward strand.
ATGTTACGACGAATTATAAGGGCAAATTATTATTATTATTAATTACTATTCTCAGTTGATAATACCGTCGTTAATAACCGTATATTGAAAAGGAAAAAAATAGATTAAAATTACTTCAAAAAGAAGTAAAATAAAAAAAATAAGAAATAAGAAATAAGAGTTGCAGCGACAATGTAAAAAAAAAATTGTTTATCGAATAAAAATGATGGTGAAAATATGAAAAAGGAAAAATGAAATATAAAAAAATATAAAAAATATAAAATAATAATATTAATAATAATAATAATAATAATAACAATGCGATTATTGGTTATATCTTTATTTGTGTCAATAATTTTTTGACATGCAAGAAAACAAAATATATGTATATACATATACGTGTCATTTCTTTTCTCTCTTTCTATATATTAACTCATACTTCAAGAAGAAGAATAACAAGAAGATGAAGAAGAAGAGGATGGGTAATGATAAAGAAAAATAATAAGAAGAAAAAAATGCAAAGGTAAATGAATTCCAGTCTTGCGTAGACTTTCGTTAACAAAGAAGAAAAAAAAATTGTTTTTTTAAAACAGAATTATCGAGTAGTATAAGTTTTATACATAGATGCACATATACATATATATATTCATTTACATATATGTTTTCTACTATACAAATCATTGATCGTAATATTGCACTTCTTTTATATTATCGAACGTCGTCAAGGTGAAAGAGAGAAAGAAAGAGAGAGGAAGAGGGGTTGGAGTGGGTGAAAGGACACAATTTTATCTCTTTCTCTTCTCTCTCTCTCTCTCTCCCTCTTTCTCCTTTTTTTTATGTAAGAAAGGTCTCGAAAAGTTTGATCAAATTTCCAATACCCTCGAGATAATTGAAGTCCAAGCCTGCGTTGGTCTCATTCGGTGCAGGAAAGACGTGAGTGAAATCGATCATGTTCACCCTGACCCAATTGTTCTTGTCCTCGGATGTATTACTTAATTCGTTCAAAAGTGCGAAATAATCTTCCTTCATGTTAGCCAATTCGTGATCGAAATTATTTAATTGTGAATGAGTACGACACAATTTGTTCACTTTCAAATGAGAATCATATGAATCGCTTCTTTTTAAATATACATTTTTCTTCTCGACAATATTATCCTTTTCGAATGTACTCGTAGAGGAATCTTTATTACCAAATTGCAAACTAACGCTACGTTTCAATGATCTCGTCTTTTCCAAAACCTTTCTTCTTAAACATAATACACTTTGTGTAGGTGACGATGGTGCTGATGTATCCTTTGACAAACAACTTAAACCCTTATCCAAATTTTTATCCTTTTCGGTAGACGACGATGACGACGATGACGATGTTATCGAAGAAAATGATTTGGCACGTTGAGAATACCTCGATAATTTCTTCTTATCTTCTTTTTCCAAATGCAAATAATAACGCAACCTTCCAGCATCGTAAGCAATCAACAAGGAACTCGAATAGAAACGAAACTTTGTTTGCTTACGAAATATCACTAATATTTCCCATAGCAATGACAATAATTTGACGATCAGCAGACGATACGCCTTTGGCCTTTCTGGTGTCACGTTTAAAAAGATCTTCAATGCTTAACAGAAATATCAATCAATTTTATTTTTTTTTTATATTCTTCCTATTTCTTTTCTAAAATTATTTTATTTTTCTTCAAATAATATTCAACTATTTAACGCAATTCAGATTTATCTAGTTAGAATATATCATCATAGGCAGATAACCGATTGTAAGTATATGTCGAAAGCACTCTTCAAAATGAGATAACACAAATATCGATCACCATGTACGTTCATATTTATATAATTCTATTATACAGAGTGTGAAAGTAATTTTATTGGCTTGACAACTAACAAGGAGGGTACACCGGGTACACCAAATTCAAACCTAGTTTCTGCTTAAAATGGCATACAACTTATAGACCTTGACTAGTACATCATTGTGTTAAATTATTATACTCCGAATGGTCAATCGTTTTTAAGATATTTGCGATTAAAGTTTAAATAAATAGTTGCTCACGTATATGTACTCGTGTTTTGCTTCGCTTAATATAAGCCGTCGGTAGTGAAGCTGGTAAGGGCCCAAACTCGGGCACAGACTCGTATTTTGGGGTCGTGTGTTCAAGTCCGTCCGTCCTTAATTTAATTTTTTTTTTTTTATTTCTTTTTTTTATTTTTTTCAAGTACGTTATGCTTACATTAATTTGTTTCTATGTTTTTACAGTATGTTATATTTTTTTTTATAAAAGATATAATGTAAAATAATTTTATTGATGCAGTTGCATGCCATTTTAAGCAAAAACTAGGTTTGAATTTGGTGTATCCTCCTTGTAAGTGATTGTGAATTTTAAATAAGAACAACACACACGGTTTTGAGTTAGCATCCTTAACAGGTATCAACCGATACCTCAGAAAAGGTTGTGCGTCTACGCATAGTCATTTGTCGAAATAAATAATACTAATCAATATCTACAAGTGTGTAAAGTTTGAAGAAAAATCTAAATCCGAATTAGGTGAATTGCCCTTATTAATTGCCAATGTAATACTTTTAAACTCGAAGTTTCTAAAAATAATAGTTAAATAAAATAATAATAATAATAATAATGAAGCAATAAGTTTTATCTTGACTCGTATCAATGCTTTTTTTGACATATAAAAAAATATGCACGTAAATTTTAATTGATTGGTGAAGAGAAAAAATAAATTTTATAATGAAAATATTTGAGATTATTATATCTAGATAAATTATGATATAAATTAATCTCCCGCCTTTCGTAATTAATTTTGTAAATATTTCATCAATACCTTCGACAACACCTTCGGGAGTTAACGTCTTGCCATAATTCTTGTCAAACTTTTTAAGCTCGCCACTTGGGAGACAATAAACTTGAAAACCTGTGATACAAAAGCCATAAACTTCCTTCAATTGGGCGTATTTCTTCTCCTCGCTAGCTTTTTTTTCTTCGCTAGCCAAAGGATCCCACGTACGTTTACCAATTTTGATATCCATCACGCATGGTTCAGCCATGCCTTCTGTTATATCTTGCAGGACAACGAATTTTACTTCTATTTTCAAACAAATTCAATTTATAATTATATTTAATTCTATAAGAAATGAGCAAAACAAAAATTGTAATAATGCAATTTATTATATAACAATTATATACACATACTTATTTAGTTTTTTTTTTTGTTGTAGCTAACAAAAAATAATGCAAATACAGTCAACCCTCCTATAACGCGGTGAGTGCGTACCGCGTTATATGGAAACTGCGCTATAAGAAACTCGGATTTAACCGTACAAACCAGGCTAATTCGTAGCGCGTTCTATGGAAACCGTCTACCGCGTTGTATGGAAACCGCGCTATAAGAAACGCAGAATTAGTACAAATCACATTATTCGTACCGCGTTATATGGAGACCAATAAGGACAAGATAAATTATAAATTATTTTTATTGAATTGAAGAGTTTATATAAAGAAATGATACCAAAACTAAACTGAAAAACTGTTTTCCAACAAAAACAAGAAAGACTTTTGTAAAATTTAATCTTTCAACACTCATCCTCGCTGTCAGATAATATGAGTCCCCTTATAATTCAAATAGGCCCTAATGAACTAAACATAGACTAAACATTCTTAGGCTACGCGGAAGGAACTTATGGGATGCTGTTGACGGAAACCGCGCTGTAAGAGTATCGTGTTATAGGAGGGCTGTCGCATTTTCAGCTCCGCGTTATATGGAAACTGCGTTCTGAGAGTACCGCGTTATAGGAGGGCTGTCGCATTTTCAGCTCCGCGTTATATGGAAACCGCGTTCTGAGAGTACCGCGTTATAGGAGGGTTGACTGTATATGAAACATATTTACGTAAGTATATTATTATATATTAACATTTGTAATATATATGAACATAAATGTACGTATATATTATATTGAATATAATAAATAAATCTACTATTATTTAAACTACTACTATAACATTTAATATAATAATTTAATATAATATTTAAATTTTTTAATATATTAAATATATATATTTATTTATTAGCATAATTTGCTAATAAAAATTTGAATAGAAAAGAAATTATAAAAAGAAAAATGAACGATCAATATTACGTACTTTTATCGGAGTATAATATTTCCGTCGTACCGAAATATTCAGGCACATGATTTCTCAATTCCAAGGTCGTCTCGTCTTGAGAGCTTTTTAAATCCTCATAGAAGGTTATTTCTCTTTCACCGAGAAGAGGCTTAATGACAGGCTTTAACACACGACCCAATGGAGTACGTAACATACCTGCAAAACATAATTTCTATGCCTAACCTATTGCATAAGTTGCAATTGAAATACAAGTTACGAGTTGCAAGTTACAATAACCGTGATAACATAAATTAATTATGCAATTCTTTCTTAATTTATTAACCCTATCCTATCCACCCTCCATCCAATTATTCATCCCTTGCTCTACCATATTTTTATTATTAGGTGTTGGAATTAATTCGTAGCGTTTTTTTATAATACAAAATAACGAAAAGTTATATTATTGAAAATACTGCCCATCGCTTGCCACTACTTTTTCCCATTTTTCAGGTAACTGTCAAATACCCTGTCGAATACCCTGTCGAAAAAAACTCTTCGTCCTTGGAGGCAATCCATGAATCGATCCAATTTTGCCAATCCTCATAAGATGTTAATTTTTCCCCTGATAAACGATGAGCCATTGATCGAAACAGGTAGTAATCCGAAGGGGCAATATCCGGAGAATACGGCGGGTGGGTTTAGACTTCCCATTTCAATGTTTCCAGGTATGTTTTCACTGGTTTCGTCACGTGAGGTCGAGCATTGTCGTCGTGCAGTAAAATAAATTTATCGTGCCTTTTGCTCCATTCCGGGCGTTTTGAAAAATAAGATGTGTTGTAAGAAAACACCTAATAACAGCTGATTTACGATAAATTCGTTTCTGGAGGTAAACACAAAATACTGTAATAACCACGCCATCTCTCATCAAACGCTACGAATTAATTCCAACACCTAATATATATATTATACAAATATATATATATTTTAAATTAATACCATTATGAATCGAATATAATTGAATAAAATCTAACCTTGCAGTTATATTAATTATCCCCGAAAAAAAAATGATTCTACAAAACAATGTTGGTCTACTTATTATTTAATATAGTTATAATATTCGAATAAAATAGTTTATATTAGGTGTTGGAATTAATTCGTAGCGTTTTTTTACAAAATAACGATTTATTTGAAATGAAAGTAAAAAATTACATTATTGAAAATACTGCCCATCGCTTGCCACTACTTTTTCCCATTTTTCAGGTAACTGTCGAATATCCCGTCGAAAAAAATGCCAATTTTGGCAATCCTCATAAGATGTTAATTTTTCCCTTGATAAACCATGACCCATTGATCGAAACAGGTGGTAATTCGAAGGGGCAATAATATCCGGAGAATACGGCGGGTGGGCTAAGACTTCCCATTTCAATGTTTCCAGGTATGTTTTCACTGGTTTCGTCACGTGAGGTCGAGCATTGTCGTACAGTAAAATAACTTTATCGTGCCTTTTGCTCCATTCAGGCCGTTTTGAAAAATAAGATGTGTTGTAAAAAAAACACCTAATAACAGTTGATTTATGATAAATTCGTTTCTGGAGGTAAAAACAAAATACTGTAATAACCACGGCATCTCTCATCAAACGCTACGAATTATTTCCAACACCTAATATATATTCGTTTAATTAATTCATTAATAATAACAATTATTTTATTCGATAGAACAACTCGGTAAATTTTGTATATTTCTAAAATTAATCATTGATAAAATTATTTCTTTATTTTTATAGGAAGTTTTTTAAATACATTTTTTTTTATTTTTAATTATGATGTATACCGGATATTCGAATAAATAAAACTTTATTAATTTTTATCTCGAAATCATGGCATTTTTGAAGAAGAATCGTTTTAGATAAGAATGTTATCTGATTTAAAGAGAAAAACACTATAACCATTTATTGTAGATTTTTATTTGAATATTTATTAGTGGAACATTTCAAGATGATTTTATACTTATTGTCAATGTTTAATTTCTTTTTTGTCAAACCTACATTTGTTTATAATATCCACAGAAAGATACAAAAAAAAAGTAACTTTCCAATTGGAAAAAATAAATTAGGGTAATAGAAAGTTAATGATAAATTAAAAATGTTCGATAAAAACAAAAATAAATGATTTGAAATAGAATTTTAAAATCTAATATCAAAAGCAATTTATTTTCAGTCACTCGTGGTTTATTTTTTAAAACAAAATAAAAGTTTTTCTTGTTGTTGTTGTTGTTGTTATCGAAACTCGACAATTTTTAACCAACTCTCGTATTATACCAGACAATTATTATATTTCTTTTTTTTTTTTTGAGAGTAGATAAAATAGAGCGCAATTCGTGGTTATTAAAAAAAAAAAAGAAGAAATAAAATGTGCTCTTAAAAAAGTGAAATAAATTTCCCTCGTTTAATAATCGTGAAAAATATCACGAATCCGTTTATAAAGATATAAAACGCAATGATAAGCTTGATACTTTAAATGTATGACAATAGGATCATTATATGAGATTAAGGTGACGTCATGTAGTAACCAACTGACGTCAAAGAAGATGGATCACGCGTAAAATTGTTTACCTCTTTAAAAACGATCTAATTCAAACAATTCTAATATCAATTAGATTCTATCTAATAAGAAACTTCGATGATGTAACTTAATAAATATATATTAGAACCTTGAATAAGTTCTCGCTGTATTTTACTTTCCTTTTTTTTTTTTTGCAAACAATAAAAACTTTATTTAAAATGTAAGAATGAAAATATAAGGAAAGATAAAGTTAAAAAGGTATAAAGTGTAAGGTTCAATAAAAGGTTCTAATTGTTTGTCTTGAAATTTTGTCGGTGCGCCAAAACATTTCTAATCCTCAAGTTGAAAATCATTAATTTCGAAACATCGAAACCATTCTTTGCATTTTTTTGTTTTTATACCAAATAGAGATAATTTCAATAAAGAATTGATTTTTATATTGGCGGTGCAAAAAGTTATTAGACGAATATGTGTTAATTCTAATATCTTTCATAGATACCCATTCGAAGATTTATCAAGAAAATAATAATATTGGGTTGTTCGGAAAGTAATTTCGTTTTTTCCCGTCAGAGGACTTAATTACGTTTTTTCGAAACCAACTTCACACTTAAGCCGCATAACCATTATATGTCTTGAGAGCTGATATTGCAAGGCTTGTTTGTGAAAAAGTTCTATTAATTCTACGCAGTAGTTTTTGGTTGATGCCCTTTTAAATATGGAGAGCAATAAGCAGCATTTTCGTCATATTTTACTTTTTTACTTCAGAAAAGGTAAAAATGCTGTCCAAGCGAGAAAAAAATTGACGGATGTGTATGGAGAAGGCGTGTTAACAGTACGCCAGTGCCAGAACTGGTTTGCAAAATTTCGATCCGGCAATTTTGATATCGAAGATGCACCACGGTCTGGAAGGCCGGTCGAAGCTGACAAAGATGCGATAAAGGCATTAGTTAATGCAAATCGGCGAATAACCACACGAGAGATCGGTGAGAGATTAAATTTGTCGAATTCGACTGTTTATGGCCATTTGAAAGGCATGGGCTTAACCTCGAAGCTCGAAAAAACGAAATGACTTTCCGAACAACCCAATAATAATAATAATAATAATAATAATAATAATAATATTAGGTGTACAAA
>JACGTP010001137.1:0-12694 GCA_023678845.1 Mischocyttarus mexicanus
CGCGGGAGTGAGCCACCGTGCGCGCAAGAGCGAGAGAGACACGCGTTCAACCAATCTCCCACCACTTTACCCAACGCTTTCCAGAGGTGGAAGAGTAGGGTTGAACCGATGGAGCGCGCCACCAGGAGGGGGATGAATGGGTATAAAGAGCGAGAGAGCACGAGAGAGAGAGAAAATACGCGCCTGGCCGTATGTCGAGCAAGTGCACGCGTGCGCACGTGTGTTTTCTATCTCTCTCTCTTTCTATTTTCTATACACACAGTATCATCATCTCTCTAACGGACGTACCGAGAAACGTTCAACCCTGTGGACCTTGCATTTCAATATTTTTTTTCTTTTTTTAATATAGTACAGGCTGGTATATATTGGGTGTATTATCACGATCAATCCGAAACAATTTTTTCAACGAATCAATTTTTAAAAGTTTTATCAATCCATATTATCCATCAAAAAAATACGACATTTTTAAATATTTAAAAAATAAAACAAATAAAAATAATTCCCAAGAAGATATTAATACTTTTAGCCAACCGATCGGGAAGATCTCCGATTTTGAGACCTAACCAACGTGTTTCTCTTTTTTCTTCCCCTACTATTATTAATTGATAGATAATAAGTGGATAAATCGTTGAAAGGAATTGTTACCCGTCAAATAATATATTTGATCATTTTTGAAATAACTTTTTCTTTGTTCTTATTTTAAGTAGCGAATATTGTTCCGGGTTACTTGCGAAAAATACTCGGTTGGCCTGAGTATTGTGTTGGGGAAAAAAAGAATCCATTATCTTAATTCTGTAATAAATAAAAGTAAAAATAATAATAATAATTAATTTTTAGTACACTGATATATAAAAATAATATGACTTCGAATGGAGATACGATTCGCCGATGTTTTATGGAAGAAAGAATAAAATATCGGTGTAATGGATATAATAACAGATATGTGTGTGTACATTTATAGATATTTTGTTATCAATACCTATCGAGCTAATAGACAAATATTCGTTTTGTTGTTACAACGTTTTCATATTTTTTACATTTTTTTATTATTCGTCTTTTTTTTTTTCATTTTTCCTTTTTATTGGTTTTTATTTCGCAAACACCGAGATGAGATTTTTAATCAATTACTCGGCTCCGTGTAGAGAATATCTCCGAGCGTTTTTTTGCTTTTCTCCGTAAGAGAGAAGAAACAGAAAGAGAATGAGAGAGAGAGAGAGAAAAAAAAGATACAATAGAACGAATAATATGAGGAAAATGAGAGAGAGAGAAATCTAGGGTGTATATATTATAAATGAAAAAATTCCGTGAAAGGTGCTTTAGATTCCATGCAAAATAAAAGAAGAACCGGTAAATTTGTCGGAAGAGGGTGTTGTCGAGCTCGTAAAGGATAACCAAAGGTACAGAAAGTATGGCAAAACGAGTGACGGGGGTTAAGAAATAAAAAGAGAATAGCAAAAAATTGACTGAGAGAGAGATGAGGCATAAAAGAAAGAAATAATTTTGTTGTCTTCATTTCCAATTAATTTCGCATATACACTATTTCTTTGTATTCCACCGAACCAACGTTATTCCTCTTCGTACAAGAGGTAGAGAGGGAGATGAGTCCGGCTTTAGCGTATATAAGATCGGCTTAAAAAAAGAATTCGTTTGATAAGTTAGGTGGGCTGTAAGCCAGGAAAATACTGCAGATAGGAGAACGAATGAGAAGGAAGAGGAAGAAAAAAATAAGGAAAATGTAGATGAGAAGAAGTTAACGTAAAATCGCATATGCTATTACTAAGTGGTGCTTTGATTTATATATATTTATAAATGTATGTGTGTGTGCGTGTGCGTGTGTGTGCAGTGGCTTACGTGATTACGTATCAGCGTTTATACATAAGCAGATACAAAGGAGCGTATCATCGAATGAAAAAGAATGAGAAAGAAGATAATAGTGATTCGTTCGACCGATAATAGAGGAAAGAGTCTCGAGAAATATCAGATATCGAGTATCGCGTTACCTTGTTCAATGTGAAAACGCGTTTATCTAACTCTCCGTGTGAACAAGTTATATTTCTTTTCTTTTTCTCTATTTCTAATTCGATATTTATAAACTAGAGTCACATGGTAAAGAAAAGAAAAGAAAAAAAAAAAAAGTAAATGACTATTTTTCTTTTAGAATCCAAGATCGTTTTAGATTGTTCATGATTTCTTTTGTTTTTTCTTATGATATTTAATTATACTATAAATAAATAGTTAAGTAATCAATTGTCGCGATACGTATGATAAAATTATCAAAGAAAAAATGCGTTCTTATATGGAAAGTTTTATTGAATTGTAAGTTTAAATAATATTTTATTTATTTCGTTAAACCAAAGTACATTTAATTGGCCAACGTAAAATATTCAAAATAAAATAAATTTAAATTCAATATCTACTATATTAAATAATAAAATATATATACACATTATATTTATGTGTATGTAAATATAGAAAGACAAAATATGTATTTGAAAAATTATATTCGTTTCTTTTCTTTACCTTCAATTCGAACCAAAAGAAAAACGGTATACAAATAAATAGATAAAGAAATAAATAGAAGAAGAATAAGAAGAACGTTGATCTATAATCTAATCTTTTTAATGTACCATCTTGAGAAGAAAAATCTCATCAACCTGTTAAACTTTTTTTATTTCGGAAAGAGAGATTTTTTCGTATAGCATGGAACAGCAGCAAAGCAAGATGAGAAGAAAAATTCTAAGAGAATCGTCTCTTATTTATTTATCGTAAAGGTTTCATCGAAAGGCTGTTGGTGAATCGGCACGAAAAGATCAGTAAGAGGAGAAAGAGAGAAAGAGAGAGATATATCTAACTATATATGAGCACTAGAAAATTTATATATCGGAATCACGGAATGGGTATAGTATAAAAGTATTATTTATAGTACCCCACGTAACTTTAGTATACTATATTATTAACAATAAAACAAATATTCCGAATAAACCAAACCCTGTGTACGTTGTTTCTATGTATTGAAATTTACTCCATTTCATACTTGACAAACTAATATTAATTATTATTTTTACATTTATTTTAAGCTTGAAATAATTTTTACTGCTGATAGAAAAAAAAATGTCGGATTTCTCTATTTAATTTTTGGCTAAAATCCGACATTTCTTTTCCTACCAATCCAATACAATCACCTTACTCAATTAAATATAATTATTTCCAATAAAACACATGGAGAAAAGTTATTTAATCGCTATGACGTTGTTATTTTATAATAATATATATTATATTGACTTATTTTTCAATCCGATGAAATCAATGTATGTTGAATTTATATTCATGGGCGAAATACGTAAAACTTTGTTGTAAAAGATATAATAAATAGAACTAATTTGTAAGATATACAAAATAATGAGAAAGAAATGGAAAAGAAAAAGAGATTGAACTTTTTGGGAAGTATATTATATCGAAAATCGTTTACGAAAGAAATCAAAGTGATATATTATGAGAAGGAAAAGAAAAAACAAAAAAAGGGAAAAAATCAATCATTCTAATTTCGAGATAATGATCGGTGATTGTAGGGGAGGTGTACGACTATCGATCGTACTATTCGCCAACAAAATTCGTCGAGGCAAACTAATCTCATCCGTTTGGTTGGGAATCCATGCGAAAAAGAGAGAGAGAGAGAGGAGAATAGTTTCGTATGCAGTTCTCGTGTCACACGATGGACATCACTATTGCATCCACTATACCATGACGCTTTAACGATTTCACTACGTGCTTCTTCTCGTCATCAACCTTTTCCTTCTTCTTCTTCTATTTTATTTTTTCTTTTAATTTATTTACTTTTGGTTTACTCTAAAACGACTTCGAAACCGATTAGCAGGAAAACTTTACGATTAATTTATGACTCCCATGAATGTTGTTTACTGATAATCCAAACGAAAAACACATTTAACTTGATTCATTTTAACTTTGTTATAAGTTTTCAGTTTGTATACTTATAGAAATTATTATCCTCTTATATAAATAATTCATATATATATATAATAATAATTCAATATATGGAAAATTAGAATAAACGAAAAATGGGATAAATATTTGTTATATATTTGAATAATATTTCTTTTATATCAATCATTATTATTATAATTAATTAACTATCTCTAAAATATATATTATCGTTCGTACATTAAATAAAGTTAATGTTAGCTTGTGTCGTGTAAGCGTGTGTATATGTGCGCGTGTGCGCGTGTAAGTAAAAATATTACCTACAAATACAGGTATGATATATTTTATGCTCCAGATAATAATTTTTTGTTAAAGAAGAAGAAAAAGAACGGGAGAGAAAAAGAAAAAGGAATATTGGACTATAGTGGATTAACGAGATAAAATAAAGATTGGTAGCAGCCGTTTTTAACGACTATATACCAGTGACGTAACGAACCTAATGAAAAAGAAAAGAAATAGATCGTTAGCTCGAAACTCTCTCTCTCTCTCTCTCTTTCTCTCCGCTACCAGGCAAATTAGTAATTTATTAGACCGTGGCCCGAGGTTCTCTTAGTTCAATTTCGTTGGTTCAACAATTCTTTTTTTTCCTTCAATGATTGTTCTTAAAAATTTATTCGACAGTTACTTTCTCTCTCTCTCTCTTTCTCCCATTCGCACTCTGTCTCACTCTCACTCTTCTACAGATTTTTTAAAAATAAATCTTTATGCCTCGTATTATTTCTTCTTTTTTTTTTTAATATTTTAAATCATTGTTATCTTCTAAGAAGAGTTACTTTTATAATATTTTTCATTAAACGAATATAAATAATTTCTCGCTCGAATTATTCTCAACAATTCTTTTCTACATTTTTGTTTTCTTTCTACTTTCACGCATTCTTCTATATTATTCCTCCTTTTCTTTTCCCCCCTTTTTCCATGAATGCATTTATGCAATTTTCAAGAAAAATAATATGAAAAGGAAAAAAAAGAAAAATAAGTATATACATTTGAAACTTTATTTCTCTATCGTAATAAATATCGAAATAATTTTCAACCGATAAAGATAAGAATTAATATAGATTGGAATGAGCGAATCGTATTGGAAACGTCCAGTAGTTTTGTTATCACGCGAATATAGATAGATACAGTATTAATTAAATGAAAACAAAAGAAATAGAAGAAGAAGAAGAAGCAGAAGAAGATAACGAGAGTACCTAAAAATTCGCATATTACTTATGCGAAAAGGATTCTCCTCTGGGGATTCGAGATCGAGAATATTAAATCTCTTTTTTTTTCTTTTTTCGTCTTAAAATAAAACAGAAAAAAAACAAATATCGGACAAATATCGGTCGGTTTGAAAGCTGCTTTTTCTTCTTCTACTTCTTCTTTTTATTTTTCCATGTAAACCGTATGAAAATGTAATTTATCGTAGAACGAATATAATTAATTCCTAATTATAAAATTTATCGGATATGTATATTCAAATAATATTATTAATAATATATATGGAGGATTCCTTTCTTCTCATCAATCTTTCTACGAGTATCTGCCTATCAAAGAGTAGGAATACTGGTGTTAATAATGAATTGTTTATGAAGATAAAAAGACCATTTCAATGAAAATGCAATACATTCTGATAAGAAGAAAATACAAATAAAAGACGTTCAATGCTTGATGGCTAGACGATGACCAACTTCTCAGTCCTTCGTTCTTTTCAAACTGTCTTTTCGTATAACAACTTATCGCCACACGCTGCTACGCTCCAACGGTCCAACGAACTATACATTGTTCAAGAATGTTTATTTACGTTGCGATAAAGTCTCGCTCCTATGACCTAATAGGTATCGGCAGCACTAAATAAATACTTCTTTATATTGCGTGAATGCTATCGGCAGTCTTCAAACCTGTGAAAACTCTCGGCTCTTAGGTATACTTTAGCTCGTATTTCCTTTGTCGAAACTTTCTTTATAAATTAATTTTCATTCAATTCGCAAGACTCACAAACGTATATAATTATATTAATAATTATATTTATATATAATATTATTTATATAATATGTATATTCAAATAATATTACTTTTCAAATAATATTATTAATATATTTATACAAAAATCCATAGAGAAGCTATTCTTTCCATCGTCCCACGCATCTGCATACGTGGGACACGTATAAAAAAAAACCAGGGAATATCAGTTTTGCGTCAGGAAAATTATATCGATACGGATATTAATATCTTCGTGAAAAATAATTTCGAACGAATTAACCTACCCTTCCTGCTCCTCTATCGTCCATCTCCCCATTCTCAGTTCCTTTATCGTCGTATTATTTCCCCATGTGTATCTTAATATATCAAATAAAAATCTACTCGCCGACCATTAATCGCTGTTTAATAATATACTTGTACTATAACTGGACATAATTATCGACGTTATCGATTTAATTAATAGATTCAAGGATAAACTACTGTGTTTATATACTACATATACTATCCTATTCTCGTCTATGTGAAAGTAATAAAGAGAAGAAAAAAAGATTAAGATTTAATTATATTATCATAATGTAACAACACTCGGATTAAGGATTTACTGATTTACAAAGGTTCAAAACAAACTCACTCTCTTATCTTTCAATTTTAACGTAATTATTTTCATTTGTCTAAATTAAATGATATATAATAGGTTACTCAAACTACCAATTATTAGGCTTTCAAGTATGACATGGAGCAAAAAATGCACATAATTGAATACAATTTTGAATACGACCCATGTATGGAAGCGTAAAAAATAAAAACAAATGTACTTACGTAATATAAACTGTTTAAAAACCGAATCGAAGCAAACGGAACCGAACTGAACCTAATTGAAAAATGTTTATTTAGTTTATATCTATCTCTGGATCTTACATTTGTCCTATATTTGAGAATTCCTGTTCCCGTGGAAACTACTATAATCCGGGTTGAACGTGTGTGCGCGGGCGCATTCACATAGCAGCCCCCCTTTTACCCTGTTTCCACCCACTCTCTTACACACACATATATACATACACGTACGTGCAAATATGTAGGACATAGGTGCACGTATACTATGACGTAAAGAGTATACCTGTGACCAGCCACGAATGGTGTCTATGACCCATATAACACGCCCAAGCGAATCTAGGTCATGCACCCCTACATCCCCTGGAATAATACGGGGTGTCCTTTTCAACGAAAAACACTTTCGATATCGATCGTAGTACCCCGAGCGTAGCACACACCGAACGGAACAAAAACTTCATTATTATTATTTATAATAAATATTTTTTTTTCTTCGAATACATTGTTTTTTCTTTCGTTAATTTTTCTGAATCTCTCTCCTCTTATGGGATAGAGTGGGGGGTTTATGTTATTATCACAATATTAAAACGTAGGTATAATAAACGTAGGTATGGATTATTTGATAATGATTAAGTAATTATTATCGATATAATAGGATTATTATTAACACTTCGATATTGGAATGGTATTATTTGTAGTATTAGGTTGTCAAGTACGGAATGGAGCAAATTTCAATTCAATTATGCACATTTTTTGCTCCATTTCATACTTGACCTACCTAATATATATATAGATACCATTACGAGTATTGTTTTTTTATTATAGATCGGATTTATAACGTGAATATTACGTAATCGAGATGTTCGTATATTTATTTTATTATTAGGAATAAATAGATATTGAAGTTAGTTTAAATATAATAATTTAATGTTCGAGATTTCGATATTTAAATTATTAATATTAAATTAAAATATTTTTCGCAAATTAATTTCGCATCGAAAAAATATTGGGTAGGTGGAAGAGAAATGTCGGAATTTTGGCCACAATTCAATGGGAAAATATAGAACCGAATAATTCAAAGAAATAAAATAAAAAATAATTAAAAAAGAAAAACCCGAGATAACATTCTCGTTCGTTATTTCGTTTCTGACCAATCAGCAATCGATATTAAAAATAATAAACGTAAATTTTGTTTGTTTTTTTTATTTTGTAATTTCGTTCAATTAAAGGATCAACGAAGGAACGAAGAAAGTAAAGAAACGACCGAAGTATATATTATACAAAATCGTCGATGATTCATTCATAAACTAAACTAAAAACGTCATCGTCGCAATTTGCAATCTATTTCGCGAGATCATGCTATCCATCCTGTCCAAGGCGGAAGAAAGAAACGGAAAGAACTAAGGGGTGCGCTAGGTTTACCAATAACACTATCCTTTCCCCTCACCCTCTCAGTCTCTCTCTCTCTCTCTCTCTCTCTCTCTCTCTCTTAGGTAAATTTTTTTTTTCATTCGTGTCTCTAAAAAAGCCTAAGCGATAAGCCGAGAGAGATCGATAATACACGCATCCCTCCTCCCTCAGTGGTGTTGTGCATACATACGATGAGAGAAATAAAGATAGACAGATAGGTAGGATAGGTAGATAAAGTGAAATAAAGAAAGGAAGAGAGAGAGAGAAATTAGACTAAAGCAATATTCGACATTCGCGTATCCCCCTCTTACCATTTCCCACTCTACGCCTCTCTCAGCCCCACCCCACCGCCCATTGACAAATACCCATTATCAAACCGAATCTTTTTTTGTTCTTCTTTTATCCCATCAAAAAATTCCAACTACTAAAAACCAGTCGAATTAATCATTCGAAATTCATCGATCGACAAGAGAGAGAGAGAAAGAGAGAGAGAGAGAGAGAAAGAAACCCCGAATACCCAACGTATTAACACTCTTTTATTTAAACTATTCGACGTTCAATTCGACTATGCAACATTCCTTTCCTACCGTAACACATTTTCATCCAATTTTATATTTCTCCCTTTTTTTTTTACTCCCTTCCCCATCTCCCCAATATTACGAGAATCATATATCGAGAATTCGTATAATAATAATAATAATAATAATAATAATAATAATGAAAAAAATTTCAACGAATCGAAACGAAGTTTCGTATCTCCGAATATTTATATTAATATTAATAATATTTTAAATTATATCATATCTACCTCCACACAATAGGGAAAGAGAAAGGAGTTACAGAGAGAAAGAGAGAGAGAAAATGAGAAGAGAAATAAAGGATTCGATTTGTAGAGGAGTGGATCGGAGGGAGGGGTAAGGTGGAAAAAAAAATCTTCCGCAGGTAGGATAAAAATCCACCCAAGCAAAGCAATGGAAACAGGCAACGGGTACAGCAGGATGATGTTCTGCAGGAGGTAAAAGAGAGAGAGAGGGGGAAAGGTAGTAGGGAAAGAGAAGGGGATGAAAGGGGTTTAGGTTAGAGGCCGCCAGGGGGGTACGTAGAGTTTAGCGATACGTGCCAGTCCGATGCACCCTTGTCGCCATGGAAACGACCTACTCTCCCTGGACAGACGCATCGGCCACCCTCCGCGTGTTAAACATTCGAATAAGGATATCTGGGTACTCTTTGAACAGGCCGCTCCCTCATCCAACCCCCACCCCACTTCATCCAACCTTACCCCCATCCCATTTTTTTTCTTTTTTTTTCCTACTCTCTTACCACTAACCTTTCTTTATCTCTCTCTCTCTCTCTCTCTCTTGTCTCTTTTTTTATTTTTCTTTTTCCTACTCTTTTTACTACACTATTTTTATCCCCCACTCCCAGTTCCTCAGCAACTCAACCACCACCACCACCACCTCCCTCTTCTTTCTCTTCCTCCTATACGTACTCCCTCTCATCAGCAAAATAACTCATTCGCCATGTTTGAAATCAAAACTCGTACTAAATCCACCACTGCTACCGACTCTCTCAACCTCCCCCCCTATCTCTCCTCTCTCTATCTTTCTATTCTTTATTTCTTTCTTTCTATTCTTTCATTCGTTTTTCAGCCTTTCCTAAAAGTTCAGCGGAAAAGGTACGTAAACACTGGGTTAATCGAAGTAAATGGATTCTTTAATGAACCATGAAATTTTGTTGCATACAGTGCAACTGTATATCTTGTGTATCTCTATTAAATCATTAATTATATATTGTTTTAGTTAGGTAGGGTGGTAAGGTAACGTTTGCGTTAACGATACCATTGTTTCACTTATTATTTCGAATTATTTTCGTTTAAACTCGTTTTGTGAAAGAGTTTATTGTTGTTCGATGGTAATTTACTACTCGGATATATTTAACGTAATAATATTTTTAAATTCCTTTATACTTGTTGTTGTTGTTGTTGTTGTTGAATTATTTATATTTTAAGGAACGAATATAGTTTATATTTCTTTATCTCTGGTTCGAGTTATTCGTACGAAGATGGCCTTCTTCTTCTTCTTCTCCTTCCACGTTATCTTTCTTTCGATTCT
This sequence comes from Mischocyttarus mexicanus, assembly GCA_023678845.1. Taxonomy (NCBI): domain Eukaryota; kingdom Metazoa; phylum Arthropoda; class Insecta; order Hymenoptera; family Vespidae; genus Mischocyttarus; species Mischocyttarus mexicanus. The sequence goes on from JACGTP010001137.1 coordinate 10,317, forward strand.
TTCCGTCTTTTTTCAAGAAAGAAAAATCTTATCCACAGTACGTGAAAGAAATCTAAATTTCGTTAGATTTTCACACGAAACTTTTCCCCTGTCCATGATATGCATCGCATTCTGCCACGTGTATCCCGTTTTTCTCGAATTTCCCCATCCGTGCACCAAATTTGATTTCTTCGAGAGTTTTCAAAAAGATTCTTTTGAAGTTTGTTACTTTTGGGATATAATCTAAAGCGTGGACTATGAAAGTAAAGAAAACGGAAATATGTAATAGAAAAATTCTATATTATAAATTGTATACGAACAAATTGAAAATAAATTGAAGATAAATTACAGATCAATTTTGTTTAGAAACTTGAAAGATGAAAAATAAGAAACGAAGCAGAGAAAAATAATTGAACAAAAATAAAGAAATGATCATTCTCGTTTATAATGTTTTCCTTCCTCCGTATTGGTGGCCAATCCTCCACCCAAATACTTTCTCCACTAACACACACTTCATTCACACTTCACCGATATCCCAGTGACATTTTGCCAAAGTTCATTTGGCAAGAGGGATATACACGAATTTAAACACACTTTATATTCGTAATATTCGTAATATTATTATTATTATTATTATGTTTTTCTCTTTCAATAAAAACTTATTTTTCCTATTCGACTTTTTCTTTTTTATTTTTTCTTTCTGTCCGATAAACACGAAACACACGTAACTCGACGAAATATAAATTCTCCTACGTGTCCTAACTTTGTTTCTTTGCATTTGCGGAACGACTTCTCCCTTTTTCTTTAAAATAAAAATAAAAATAACAACGAAAGATAAAACAAAAAAAGGTCCAAATTTATATATCGAACAAGACAAGTGGAAAATTCGAGAAAGAACTTGTTGTTAAGAGAAGAATTTCTGAACTTTTTCCTGAAAAACTTCGATGAATCAAAAAGGAACAAAAAAAGAACTTCTCATATTTGTTGAGAGAGAGAAAAGGATGGAAGAAAATTATCAACGTCTGTAAGAGAAAGTAAAAAAGAAAAGAGGAAAAATATTGTTTGTAAGAGAAAACGATAAAAGAGTGATAATATATCAAATATTATCTACGTAATATAAGAAAGGATAAAAGATAAAAATAATAAGATTAGAATCTTGTACGGTGAAATTTTTCCAATATTTATATTTTAACAAATTTGTATTAATAAATCTCATTAATTAAAATCCGCGTCGTATGGAAAATTGACAATTATCTATACTTCCAAATATATTTCTTCTTATAGAAATTTCACTACGAAATTGTAATAATTGTAATTATCCATTTATTATCTTGAAATAATTTAAATTGATATTTAGGTTAATTTATTACAAATTAAACTCCATTATCTACATTCGAATAAACATATAATATATATTTATTTTAATTAAATTTTACTATACAATTCTAGTTAATAATTATTGTATTATCGTGTTTATCGAATGCTTTGAGAAGACTTTGACGATAAACAACGATGATTAATTAATCGTAAATTGTTAAAAGTTTTGATTGTGTTAAAAATTCGTTAAGAGTTTCCGCATATCAAAAATATCCCGACTAAAATTGAAATTAAGTGGAAGAAGGTTGTGACCGCGTGCTCAGAGAAATAATGGAGAGAAGAAAGAGATAAATTTTTGGGAAAGAGAGGTGGTAAGCATAGGGTTTGGGGGGTTAGGTGTGGTGTTACAAACGAGTTCAATGAACGGTGCCAGGATAATAATTCATTCTACGTGAAACGTGTCTCTCTCTACACACTCATGCGAATTTCGTTTCACACGTTTACATTTGATAATACTCAATTGTAGTTATACGTTCCACTTGTTCCATCTATCTGTCTATCTGTCTGTCCGTGTGTCTCTCTTTCCTTCCTTTTCTCTCTCATTCCCATTTCTACCCTTTCTTTTTCTTTTTTTTTTTTATTATTTTATTTTCCTTCATACTGTCTAGACAGAATCCCTAACCGTTTCTATGGTCCTATCCACGTAGGAAATAAAAACGATCGCGATCGCGATCGCGGAAAGATGGCTTAGAAGTTTTCATCTAAAAATCAATGCACCGAAATTGCATCGATGTAAATTGTAAAACAATAACAAAAGAAATAAGAATTGTAGAATACAAAATTGAAATTGTAATTCGATTTTGTGTATAAATAAAAATTATAAGCCACCAATACGATACGATTTAATTAAAAACTTACAAGGGGAGGTCAAGGTCAGCCCCCCTTGGAATTCCTTGAAATTTTGCACACTTGTAAATGTTGTACTAAAGCGTAAGTATATTTTAAATCTAGCTTCATTTTTCGCTGAGAAAACCTTGACGCGAACATTTGAAATTTTTCACTGAAAAGAACTGTAAGTATTC
>JACGTP010001138.1:0-12692 GCA_023678845.1 Mischocyttarus mexicanus
GTTCCATCATAAATCCTTGTCTAATATCATAAATAAAAAAAGAAAAAGAAAGAAAGAAATAGTCTAGTTTCATGTATAAAACTTATTTTACGAACTATACTTTAAATTCCTTTATTAATTAAATCAATGATATTATTCTTAAAGAAAAAATTCAATTTGTTTTTCTTCTATCGAAAAATATCAAATGAAAAAGTCAGATGAAATTTACATCTCGACTGGATGGTAAATTTTCTTACAAATTGTTAACTCAATTATTATTATTATTATTATTATTATTACTATTATCATTTAACGAGATTAAATATTTAATAATATATAATTCTTATTATCTCTCTTCTTGAATAATAAAATCTAATATCGTATTATTAAGATTGCAGTTTCACGTATCATGTATTTAAACGATTCCTACTTGTACAGTCTCGTATAAATTATCTTTTTGTTTTTTTTATTCGTAACATTGTTTATTTTGTAAATATGCGAATAGAACAATATTTTTAAATACACAATTATCGCTAATTCTAAAATGAAAACCTTTAAAAGAGGTTTTTTTTTATGGGCGTGTGATACGATGAAGACTATGAAACTTAGGACATTCTTAGGACATTCTTAGGACATTCTTAGGACATTCTTAGGACATTCGAGACGTATATAATTAATAATAAATCATCGTGTATATGTGTATGTTTGTGTGTGTGTGTGTTTGTAATAAGCGTTTATGTATGTTTATTTTTATTTTTCGTAAATAACTGGCTTAGTATCAAATATTTCAAATTCAAGCAAACAGATCGAATATCTATTCGAACCCTCATCGATTAATCGAATCTGTTCGACGAGAGAAAAAAGAAATGAGAATTGATCTAAGCTGTGTTCATCGTTCAACTCTGTAGGTTGTTGTTCTTTTTTATTATTATTTTTTTTTTCCTATAGCATAAGTTTATATTTTAAATAGTGTTGATTTATTTCGTTTAAATTAGCCCTCCATTTTTGCGCCATTTTGATACTACCATGCTGACACCATTTTGTCAACGCCTATGTGAAGATCATCATTTTTTTTATTTTGTTATTTTTTTGTTATTTAAGACAAGTAATAATACTTTTCTTTTTCTTTGGGGTTTCTAGAATATTATTTATATAATTAATATATATTTTATTTAGAAGTTTAATTAAACAAAGAATAAAATAAAAATAATCCAAATATGGCGGTTGAACATGTTGGACTACATTTTACTTACGAAGAGTTAGTTTTTTGTTTATTTGTTTAGTTCTATATTTATTATTTAGAATTATTTTCACATCAAAGAATAAAAAATGTTTTTTTTTACAAAAGTACCGAGACGATAATTATAATAATAATAATAATAATGATGATAAATATTATCGACTATAATAATAATATTTGCATAAATTACAATGCATAGAAATATTTTAAGACCCAACTTGTTAAACATGAATTTTTGTGTTTTTTCATTTGAAAATGATCAAACAATAAATAGAAGGAAAATAGTCATCTTCACAATTGCATTAAGTAGTATAATACATATACAACGCTTTTGTTATGGGTGCCGACTATAGCCGGCGTTCTTGCGATGATCCATGTAACAGGTGTTGCATACAACACCCAACTGAATATTCATACAATATACTCATCTTCATATTTCTAACACAATACGTAATAAACATTTGTAATGTAGAAGACTACCCATATGTAAAGTGTACATTTTGGGGCGTGGTGCATCGTTCAATGGCGTCCACTTTAGAAGAGTGGGCTGCTGTAAGGAAAGGGATAAACACATAGGGTTTTAAATGCTTAATTAGGCCTTTAATCTAAGCTGTCAAAAAATGTTTATTTATAATAATGCAATTGATATATGTGGTAATATTGTAACGGTAAACTATTTAACAATTTTGTTCTTGACTTTATGTTTAAGTACGAAGTATACAAATAAGAAAAACAAGGAACGGAAACATATAATATAAATATTCTTATATTTAATAAAAAAGGGAGAAAATAAACAATGTTTCATACAACGCTAAATAAAAACTAAAGAACTTTTTCTTCTTTTTTTTTTTTTTTTGGTGGGAGTGAGGATAGGAGTAGGGTGGGGTTATTTATAAAAATTCCAAGTTGCGCAGATTTTTTTTACTTCTAATATGTATCGTCTTTTTTTTTTTCTTTTTAAATTAATCGTTTGAGTACCAAGTGTCTTTAAAAAAAGACTAACAGAGAATGCGCAATAGCGTTTTCTGAATATCCAAACGCTTATTTTATTATTTGCCAAAAAAAGAGCTTCATTTAAATGATGTTTTTTGGTACTGGTACAAAACAGAATTGGTCTTCTCAAGGTATTTTTATTACATTGAATATCTTAATTGTTTATTTTGTTCAAATGCTGCGCTTTTGAGAGTTTACTTCGAGATGGAATTTTGATGAGCGTCAAAATGGCGTGTGTTGAGATTCAAACGGTTAAGGAAGAATCTTTTCAAGACGGTATTCGTTCATTTTTGTCCTAATTGAATCGTTATTTTTATTATTATTATTATTATTTTTGATCATCGGTATTATTAACGTTTCATTCAACTGTTTTTTTTTTTTAAAAAAAGAATTAATTCTGGCAGAAATGTCACGAAAATAATTCCTTTTTCTTTTTTTTCCTCTCCACCTACAGAAATTATTTTTATACATTTTCTTATTAATTATAAATGATCTTTTAACGATTAATAGCAAATCATTTAATACAACAACATGGTATTTTTCTTTTTTTCTTTTCTCTCTCTTCCTCTCTGAAATATTTTTACAAAATCTTCTTTTTTTTTTTCTTCAAATTCTTTACCAATTTTAGTAAGATGAGAAAAAAGAAAAACATGGTAATAGTTTCTTCCCTTTTATATTTTGTTTTGTTAATATAATTACATTTGTGGTAGCAGAATATAGGGTTTTTTCCCCCCAAACTTGATACAATAAAAATCCAATTGGAAATACGAGAAATCTTATTACAAATTAAAATAATATGTTTTCTTAAAAACAAATATCACCGATTACTTTTTTCTTTTTATTTTATCCTGCTAAGATCAATAATAATAATAATAATAATTATTATTATTATTATTGATTTTTTCTTATATCCTAATCATATGCTTAATTATTCTAATAATCTTTTATATAAAATGAATTAGGAATAATAATTATTACCAACAATAATAATAATAATTTTTGCTTAATCGTTTAACGAAGAGAGAAGGAAGATATTTTTAAACATATTTGTTCCACTTAAAACAATACTCTTCAACCCTTTATAAAATTATGTCTTGTTTCATTTTTTAAACAAATCAATAATTATTCTGGAACTACCATTTCTGTTACATTTTCTAAAAATTATTTATCAAAGATATTCAATTATGTTCACCTGTCAGGGGGTTGAGAGTTAGTGGAAGCAAGGTTTCAAAATTATAATATAATATTATTTAACAGTCAAGTTTAGTTTGTTTATTTGTTAGTTTGATTTGTTGTTTCTTTCGTGTACACAGAAATGCTTGTTCGTCATTTTCTCCATTTAGTTTTTTAATAAAATTAATCAATCATTCAATAATAGTGTAAAGTGCTATTTCGTTAAAGATAAATTGTCCTTATTTTATTCTAGGACATAGAAATTTGTACTGTACTTTTTGTTTTTCTATTATTTCATCTATTCTATACTACTTATTTCTTTTTTTTTTTGCTTGAACCGTTTCTCCAAGGGTTCGTAATTTGCATTCATCGAAAACGCATTGTAGAAAACGTCATATTTTTATTTATTATTATCAATATTACCATCATCATAGACGACTTTTCTTGTTTATTATTAAATATTAATATTATTAAGTAAGTCTTTGGCATTTGTACCAATTATTTTCTGCGCTGTATAATAATCTATGTAAAATGTATGGTAGGTGGGGGTTTATTGGCACGGTGCATGTTCGCATATAATATTTCTAAATAATTGATTTGTCAACGCTTTCTTCGATATAATAAGAAACAAAATAATAATAATAATAATAATATAATTTTTTAGAATGACACAAAATTATTTTAATGACGAGTGTTTTCAAACTACATAACTTTTCATGTTTAAAAATATCTAATGTGCAATTTAAAAATATAAAATAATATTCTTACAATCATGTGTGTTTCTATTAGACAAAAAAAGAATTGTTTCTTCGAATTAATATAATAATAATTTAATAGATAGTTATATCTTATTATTTTGTTCTTTATTTTTCGAGTTGATTATTATTTAAATTATATTTATATGATCATTTTTATAAAAAGTGATATGCAAAAGTAATTATTACAAATCGATGGTTTAACACAATTTTGAGAAATAATGTCAAATATATAATTATATTTAATTAGTCAGAATAAATGTTAAAATGATAAATCTCAATTGAAAAGTATCTTGCCATATCATGAATGTAACAAATTTGTGATTATTATAATATTATTTATAAAATAATAATCTCAGATATGAAAGAGAGAGAGATTTGAAATAATAGATCATACAAATTTATTAAATAAAACATCTCAGTCATGTATATATGAGAAATGAAATAATATATAAATATAAAGCCGAGAATAAAATCGAGCTTTTGTTTTTTTTTTATTTCGTTTCACAAATAATTATTATAATAATAATACATTATCGGTTGTGAATACGACGACGATGATGATGATAATAATTAATTATTATTTTCTTTTTAATAATAACATATTAAAAGACTATTTTTCTTCTTTGACAAATCAATTTTTAAACAACAACTTTTACTTTTTCATTCGTCGTATTTTAAAGAAGAATTTTATATCATTTTCGTTATTGTTTCGTTGTACTTTAGATCATCGTTATTATTACTATTATTATTATTATTATTATTAATATTATTATTATTATTATCAATTAACTTTGATTATACATTTCTTATTTTAAGATTTGTTTGTTTGTTTGTTTTTTTGTTACGTATAAATATATATAAATATATGTGACAAACGTAGATATGTTTTAACCGTATACGTGTTCTATTTTTGATTGCAACTATGTAATATTATTTATTTATATATATATATGTAACATTTTAATTAATTTATTTAATATGTTATATAGGCTTTCGTTGATATTAACTTTTTAGAATGAACACTGTTGCAATGCAATGCTATTGTGGTCATTTTTGTTTCAGTATAATTTAACAAAAAATAAATCAGAGAAATACAAGACTTTAGAAAATATATATATAAATAAATACATAGTACGTTAATTCAGTTCCTTTCTGTAACATTGGTCAAATCGTCTGATATAGCATCGTATCATAGATTTAATATTTGCACTATAAATTCTGTACTTTGCCTAATATTGATTTGGCTGTATCTTAATTAAGTTTTGACTGTGCGTATATTAATCGAAGATTGATGCTACTCTTCTCTTTTACATATAAATACATAAGTATGTGTACGGTAATATTTATATAAAACTGCGAGGAACGTTAGCTTTAAAATCGTATGAAGCTCATAACTATGAGTCAATGTTTCATTCAGTTATTTTATGATTATTTATATTTTCTTTTATCTTTTTAATATTTTATTTTTTAATTTGCTTAATTGTTAAGATTGGCATTGTTTTAATATAATTATCTATAATAAAAGCAAACGTTTCATTTATATATATTTATTTATTTATTTAATTTTAATTTTAACGACTATAATAAATTTTTCTTAATAGTCGAATGAGATCTTTTTCTCGAATGAAAGATAATTTTGTTATTGATAATTATGTTTCATTCGATACACGTTGCTTTTGCTTAATTAAACAGTCATTATTAAAAGAAGGCACCTTTGTGATTTTTATTTATTTGTTTGTTTGTATATGTCGGTTATTATTTTTTCTTTCTTTTTTTATTCTCTTTCATTAACACTACGTGTCTTTTTTTTTTTTTATTTCATTAATTTTATTTAATAAAAAAAAAAGTTAACTTTGCATTTATCCTTACTCTCTTCGTTTAACGCTCACCCATCATCATTCACATTCTTTCTCTATTTTTTTTATTTTTTGATTTTCATTAAAAATATTTTAACAACAGATATTTTCTTTAGATTATTTTCTTGCACTGTCAATTCTTTTTGGCACCGTAATCCTATATATTTGTTTTCTTTAATTATACAAAATTAGTTTCCTTTCTTTTTTTTTTTCTAAACCTTTACAATTTCATACATAATTGAATAAGTATTAACAAATTATTCAAATAGAATTAAAGAAAATTAATCTAATTTTACTGTCAGATATATTAAAAAATGGATGATTTTTTAAATAAAAATCTATAAACAATAATAATCTATAGGTACACAAAGAGTTTGTCTCATCTTGAAAAATTAAAGAAAAAGAAAAAGTAATTCTAATAAATCTTGAACAACATAATTATAATAATATTAATAATAATGTACAAATTATTGAGTTTTTTTTTACTACGTTAATTATAATAATAAATTCGTAAAACACTTGTCCCATCGATTTAATAATTATGTTGTTTTTGTTGCAGGCAAACAAAATATCGAAGGACTTTGACGATAATATATCATTCGAATATCTATTTTTGAAATTTAAAGAAAAAAAAAAGAAAGAAATCAAGAACGAGACAAGGAAAAGAAAATAAAAATTTTAATAATAAAAGAGACCTAAAAAAATAAAAAATAGAGCAAATTTCTAATTGCTATTATCTATTATAAAAATAATGACACTGACATTAATACAGATATATACACATAGGCACACACACACACACTCACACATATACGCTTATGGATGGTCACACATGAACGAGGATTATTCTAAACATTGCTCGTCATTTCAGGTAGAAATTAAGTACTATATTAATTATTATAAAAGTATTCATAATAATATTAATAATATTAATAATAATTACACTTATACTAATATTCATATTTACACATATAATAATAATAGTAACAATTATAATGATAACAATGTTAAAAAAAGAAATTTTCTGAATAAAAATATAATAAAATTGCATATCAGAATAGCTAAATAACAATTAGTCAAAATGAGAAAAGAAAAAAGAATGAATAATAATATTTTGATTTTTTTATAAATGAATAGTTTTATAATTATTAATAATAATTAACGGAACATTATTAGGAAGTTCCGTTTAGTCCGGGATTATTTACAAATAATATATCTTATATAATATTTATAATGTGTGAATGAATGTATATATATATATATGTTCGTATATTGTTTGAAAAAAAATTAATGAATACATAAGTTAATTATTTATACATTTCTACGGCGAGACTCTAAAGCGTATAAATATTTCGCGAAAAGAGGAAGAAAGAAAGTAACGATTAAAAAAAAAAAAAATAAGAAAAATTCTAATCGTCATAAGTTGTTTCCATTCTAATCGTTTCTATGGCAATGTGTTAAAATTATCTTTTTCTATTGTATTTTTCTTTCCTTAAACTAAACTTATTTTAAACTAAAATTAATTATAATAGTAATTATCTTAAAATTATAATCTGTATATATATATATACATGCATATAGATAAAAGATATATGTACATGTGTTTGGACAAGTCTTTAATTGTATGTACAGTAGAGGTAGAGGAGATGAATGGAAAGGGTATAGGACAGACAAAAAAAACGGAAGAGGGTTAAGAAAGAAGGTGGTGGATTGGAGTGGATGAGGGAAGTTTGGTGACGCGAGCAAAAGATAACATCAAAAATTACAAGTAAAATGGGGTGATCTGATGGGATACACGGGGAGTATTGTTATTCTACTCATAAATCTGGAGGTGGTCTTGATTCTTGAGGTAGACCGTCATTAGCTTTTTCAACCGCACCATTATTTCTCTGTTGATTTTGTTGCTGTTCTCTGAACAACACATTGACTGCTGCATTTACCAACAGATATAGGTTTGGGAATCTTTCTATGTACGGACAAGAGTTTGAATCTAGTTCTTCATTACCGGGAGATCCCTCTTGTCCGATATTAGATGTTCTCTCTTGTCCGTTATAGGACGGTCCCTCCAGCCCGTGATTTTTATTTTGATAGTTTCCAGAACTATCATTATCAACCCCATTTACTTGCTTTACATCTGACTCTGCGGTCAGATGTTCTCTTGGTTGATTCCAAGACGTCGACGCTGCTTGTTGCATATGTTGTTGTTGGTGACGTGTCCCTTGTTCCTCAAGGGACTCTTGTTGCAGCAGCAATTGTCGTTCTTGTTCCGACATAGCCGACGTTGATGGCATGCTCCTACTGTTGACAAAAAAATAATAATTATTATTATTACTATCCTTATTATGTTTTATTATTATCGTTTTTCAAATTCTTCCAAAAATTCTTATCAATGAAAAAATCTAAGGGTTGGTGGTAATGGGAGAGACGATTGTTGTAACGTCAGTTACATATATTTCCTTGTAAATAAAACACGAAGGAATAAGAAAGAAAAGAAGAAAAAATATATCATAAATGTCCCTCCCATCTTCCCATAATTTAGAATTCAGTTATCACCCCTTTGACATTTGACAATGAACATAAAACTTTGTATAATAGTTAATCGGTCCCTTTGATCTATACCTTCCATTAAATTATCTGCATATTGAAATTTAACGATTCGAGTGACACCCTCTTCGCATCATCATCATATGTCCAAAAAATTCTCTTTTCATTTTCCCTTCATCCCTAATTTGTTTTATATAAAAATCGATAAAATTTGTTTTTATAATTTTGACAGTGAAGAAATATTGATAGTCTGCTTTGCATATTGTTTAAATAATAATCATTACGTTTGAATATTTCTTCAGATATTATTTTGGGGATCACTGATAAAACTCATAATCAGATTTAGACCAAAGGAAGAGTATTATTATGATAGATATTATACCAATCATTTAGTTCTTAATAATACAATGTTAACATGTTTGCTATTGTTTAAGAAAACAATAACATTTTCTTATAGATAACAGATTCCAAATGTGTAATAATCTCTTATAAGTTAACGATTGAGAATAATCATAATCAGTTTTATTTCTCATATATAAATATGTGTTTTATATTATATATTGTTTTGGTAGTGTTAGAAATCTGGTCATTTCCATTGAGTAATAGTCGAAAATTCGACATTATTAATTTTGATTATTAATTAAATATAGCAAACATGTTAAACATAAAGTCAACTCGATATAGTTAACATCTTGTATAGTCTGTTATCTTTTACCCTCTTTGAGCTGGGTGAGGTAGTTGTGTTGAGTTTTCGTAGACAGGAATAAAAATTTCCTGCACTACTTGTGATCTGGGGTAAACAATAACACTTTGCCAGTTGTTAACAGCTTGTTCTTCTTCGCTATGCGAACTGCATCCATAGTCGTTAATACTATCTTCTTCGCTTCTGTGTAATACAATTTTAACCATTAATAAATAAATTTATATTAAATTTATTTATAAAGCATTGGTGATAGATGCATTAAAGATCTTTGATTTATGGAACACATATGCAGTTTTGTGTAAATTGGTTGACTGGATATAGGAAATTAATGAATTTTAAATGGTCTGGTTGTTGTTGTTGTTTTTATTACCACCACGATGATTGTTTGTTCATTTTTTATATACTTCTTCCTTTTTTTTTTTTTCCAAATAGAAATTTTCTTTGACTTGAAATATTTTATCAATTTTGATAACACCTTATTTTAAACTCATTTGGCGTTTAAATAGTAATTTAAGTTTTAAATTTTAAATTTTGATATCATCAAACGTGTGTAGTGTTATTATTTAATTTAGATCTTCCGTCATATTTATTTTTTACATACTTTTTAATTTATTTATCGTGGAAAAGGTATAGTTTTCTGATTATAAGTGATGATTGTTTTATGTTTGTTTTTTTATGATGATTAATTGTCGAGTGAAGATGTACAATAGGACCTTGATAACTCAAAATATAAATATTGAATAATTCTAATTTATCCAACTATAAAAATAAGTTTTCTATTTATTTTATTGATCAGACTGATTAATCCAGGTTCTATTGTTTTAAAAATAAGATCGGTGTAGGGGATAAGTGTCTTCGAATGAAAAAAAAAAATCTTATCAGTGGTTGTTATATTTGTTATAATTCGATGAAATTGTATTAATATTATTGTGTAATGGTTATTGCGTTAATTAATGATTTGTTAATATCTAATATACTGTGAGACGATTTAAAGCAGGATAAAAAAGCATAATAATAAGTTCTGTTAAAATATCAAACTAAACTTACGCGTAATCAGTTGGCGACGTACTCGCACTGGGAGCATCATAATTGTGCTCGGTTTTGCTGATGGATTTATTATTGCAAGGATCATTAGATTGATCCTTGCCGATGCTATCGTTGGAAGTAGTCATCTTCTTCCCTCTACGCGAAATTGTGTACAACGATGGATCGTTGCCCTCTTCCCGAATCATTGCCGGTAAAAGACGTCGTCTCGCGTTAATAAACCAATTGCATACCTTTTGAGAGAATTAAAACAAAGTAAAGTAATTTATTAAAATTTTCAAACGTTGTAGAATGTTAAATAGAAATATTTGAACAAAAAAATTAAGACAATTTAGTATACAAAGAAAATACGTGTTAATTAATTATTCTTATATAACAAAATAAAAAAAAAATATAAAAGTTACCTGCAAATTGGTTAATTTAGCCTCTTTGCTGAGGTACGCTTTCTCAACGTCATTTGGGTACGCACGATATTTGTTTTCGCGTAACCACTTTTTAAGGATATCAACCGATGACTTCGGCAAGTTACCCCTTCTCTTCCTTACTCTAGCATCACTGTTGGTAGGGGTATTTTTTTCTGCTGATACAGAAGAGCATGGTTCATCGGATATATTTTTATCGTCCTCGCCATTACTAGGCCTGGACGAAATCCTTCCTGTAACAGAAACAGAAACAATGATTAATATTGAGATTATTTCTTTCTTTCTTACTCTTACACATTTTAAATGAATAAATTTAGTTAATATTTTTATTATTATTATTACAAAAAAGAAAAACAAGGAAAAAGATTCTTAGATTTATATTTTCTTCAATTATTTTTATAACAGGGTTGTTACAATGATTGATTATAATCAATGATGCAAATACAAATTTTTTTCTTTAATGGTAGTTCTCTTGTCAATTTTTCTTTAAATTTTGTATTAAACTTTAATAATAGTTCTTGTTGATGATTATTAAAAAATTTGAAAGATTTATGTACGTATATTTAATATATAATAAATTAAAGGTTTATGTATTGCATGATCGATACTTTCAATACTTTTTTACAATTCTATCTTCAACTTCGAGGAGTTACGACGATTGATTATGTGATTTATGATGTAAAAGAATTCTTTTCCCTGTTTTTATATTAATTTTTATAAATTTAGTATGTACTTAATGCAATTGTTATCATTGATAATTATTCAATAAAATTTCTAAACATTTATGTATATGTAATATATGATTAATGAAAGAACTATGTATTATATGACTGATTCCTTGAATATTGTCAGCAGTTAATTACTTCAACACTTAGAACTTGTTTACACAGTTGTTGAAGAGATATTGGTTTTAAAGTATATGAATAGTTTTAAAGAAATCTTGATTAATATTGGATTCTTACAGTTCTCTTGTCTTTTATCTTTTTTTTTTTATTATATCAATGTATCAAAAATGACACAAACACACACACACGTGTGTGTGTCGTTTACGAGTTAGAAAAAATTCAAGAATTACGATAACGTTAACAGTAAAGAATAAAAAAGAATTTGAGTTTAACAAATGGAAATATTTGTTTCGTTAAAACTTCTAACGATGAATATAATATTAAATCATACTTCAAAACAATTATCGAGACGTGTGTTAAACAATTTTCTAAGTTTTTATTATTCAATGTATGACGTTTAATTATTGTAATTTTTATTTGGTAAAGAATATATCAGGTTTTGTGAATCAAAAAAAGACAAAAATATGATCAAAATATGTGTAGCGTAAAGCAGACAATTTTCTTTGAGTTTAAGATGTTAATTAATTTTAGTTTTCAAAGTAGTGTGTACATCGTGCAATGTAATATATTTTTTTTTAAATAAAACAATTATACATTTTTATATATAAAAAAAACTATGTAAAAAGAATACTCGAATTGTGAGTAAAACAAGTAACTACATTTGTAGAAATAAATTATTATTCCAAGTACAATAAGATTGAATCTTTTTAACCGAGCATGCTACGAATCATTATTATGAAATAATACAACACGTTATTCAAATGTATTCTTTAGAAAATCTTAACAGGAAACGAAACTGTATCGATAAGGTTAAAAGGGTATCGTTGTATGTAAAATTCAATAAGAATATAAACTAAATGTATTATAAAAAATTGAAATTTTCTTCTCTTAATATCTTTACTTCAAGAATATCAGATCTAAAGGAAACAAACTTTATTTAATAGTTTTAAGATCAACAAATGTATAGTCTTGTAAGTATTACTATTACGTTGAATAAGAAATGAAGATGAAGAAAAAATGAGGAAGAAAACATACTACAAATTGTTTAATCCCAAAAAATGTATAGTCGTGTAAGTATTACAACAAGGTTGAATAAGGGAAGAAGATGATTAAGAAGTTGTATAATCCCAAAAAA
>JACGTP010001139.1:0-12683 GCA_023678845.1 Mischocyttarus mexicanus
AAACTTAATAAACTCCGTGGAAAAAGCCAAAGAGGGTAAAAGGAGGTCTGGCCTAGTAGTTGTAGCAAAAGAAGAAGCAGAAAAAGAAGAAGACGAAGAAGAAAACGAAGAGGATGAAAAATGAGATTCGATATTTGATCTTTGAAATGTCGAGAATATTTTTAATCGTTCGATTTCCTTTTATTTAAATATAAATTAATTACTTCGTATATATCAGGTTGGTGGAAAAATAATGTCGGACTTTTACATTAAATTGTGATAAAAAATCCGACATTAGTTTTCCACCAACTGAATATATATATAAGTGATATTTAAATAAAGATGATCTTAATATGACAACCCCAAATGAAGTGATATATATAATCCTCTGAAAAGTATTCATCCCTTCTTTCTCTATTTTTTTCTATTTTTTTTCTCTCCTTTTTTTTTATATCGAATTATCCGGATATCGGATTATCGGAAATTGCTTGGAAAGAAAAAAAAAGAAAGGTTTCCTCTTCCTTACTCTTTCTCATTCTTTCTATCTGTTTGTCCTTCCTCTTTTATCTATCTCCCTAGTTCGAACAGGTGACACGAAGGAAAGGGATCTTCTCTCTCCGGAAGAGTGAAACTAGTTTCTCTTCTCGACTTATCGAGATCGATCCACGTCGAATTATGCCACCATGAAGTTCACCCTGGGACAACGCAATCGATAACTAGCGTCACCTTGACGTTTTGATAGCCAGTTCCAGTCAGACCGGTTTTCTGTAAGGATCAATAATACAAAGCGATACATCGGCTTACCTTTGAATAAGGGTCTCGACACGTTTAATCTCTTTAAAAAAAGAAATCTATCGAAATCTATCGAAAAGTTTAGTAATAAGATTATTAATAAAAGTATCATAATTATTCCAAAGTTATTATTCTCTAATTGTATATTCATTTTATAAAAATTAAATATGTCTATAGTCTTACATGATTATAATTATTAAATTAATAATAATAATGAATTGGAAATAATAAAACGTATAAAAATGTAACGATATAGTTAATAATTGATTAATATAGTCATTGATTTGAACAAAAACTTCATTACTAATCGTTTCATTAATAAAATTACAATACTATTTCTTTTTTATCAATGTCTGCATTTAAAATGAATCTACTACTACAATTAACCCATTCTAAATTACATATAAGTAAAAAAATAAAAATAAAAACCAAAGTTAAATTGTACAATGGGATAAATCAGTATGTGAAATACATACGCATGCAAATATACGCACACTAAATAAAAAAAGAAGAAAAAAAAAGAAAGAAAGAAGAAGAAGAAGTAACATTTGGTTGATATATGATCGTCGTATATTCGTTTCATCGTGTAACCTTCGTAGGAAATTACAAGCGAATCGTGATCTCGCATCCCTGATGGGATATCTCGCGCATCCTTCGCGCGGACGACCTTGACACGCTGACAGACATCCGAGTGGAGAGAAAGAGAAGAGAGACAGAGAGAGAGAGAGAGAGAGAGACGGATATATATTCGGGTCAAGCGAGAAAACGAGAAGATCGAGTTAGCAAGCATGCTAGCTAGCAAGCTGTCTGCTTGCTTGTTGGATTGTTAGCTAGATATGTAGCTAACTATAGTTAACTATACCTAGTGAACAACTGAATCTCCCGCACAATGATCCTCGTTAAGAGCAAAACGATTGTCATCGTCCGTTCGAAACAATTAATTAACGGACAAATCGTTTTATCGACGATTTCGTTATACCAAGAACAAAATTAACCACCAACCCAACCAAACTAACCCAAACAATCTCTTCCCCTTCCCTATCACTTCACCCTACTGTAAATGATATGTATTATATTCCCTATCCCCATTATTTATTACAAATAGTTCCTACTCATTTTGTAGTTGTTTAGATGTTTTTTTTTTATAATACTATAAAATATTAATATTAACAATAAATATTTTTCACATATATATATGGATAGATAATTATTAATTTTATTAATATCTATCGAGAAATATTTAACAAATTATTTAACACATATTCGTGTCCATTAATGTTTTACACTCGCCATTCACAAAATGCTAGTATTTTTTTGACACTATCTGTAAATATGATAGTCTAATAATAACACAAACACCACCACTATCACAAAAAGATTTTACGAATCGAAATAAACATTACTCTTACGAAATAAACGACGCGACAAATAATATTTCCGTAATATTATTCCCGATCTTTTTTCTATTCGATCTACAAAAGATATTATAAATTATTGTAGATATACGAAGACAGTCTTCTATAAATGTCTATTGGAAAATGGAGTGTAAAAAAAGAAAGAAAAGGAGGGAAGGGAGGAGGTGGATGAGAGTAGAAGTGACTTTGAAAAGGAAATTCAATCGTCTGGCTGTACGACAGATACCACGAGAACGTATTCAACGTGTATTCGGCGTGTATACGAAAAGGGACAGAGAAAGATGGAAAAACGAGGATGGGATGAGAAAGAGCAGGGAAGGGAGGTTGTATTCAACATGTGATTCGGTATCGCGCGAGGAGGAAAATTCGGGCACGAAGATATCTCTCTTCTTCTCCGCGTTATGCAGCGAAGAGAAATCCGCTAGTTGGATCGACGCCAAAATCGTCGAGAGGCAGGCGAAACCAATCTGCCGGATTTAAGTTACTCTCGTTTCCTCCTCCTCCTCTTCCTCCTCCTCCTCTTTCCATATCCCACTCTTTTCTTTGCTTCCTTATCCTCTTCGTTTTCCTCTTTCTTCTTCTACTTCTACTTTCCTCTTTACAACTCCCTCACGAATCCCCTTCTCCAACTCAGCAACGCACGACTCTACGATGATACTAATCGAAAGTTAATTCCCGACAATAACACAACATTCCCTTACCATTCTTTTATTATTGAATATACTTTTCTAATTTTTTGTTTCATAATTTTATTGAATTTTTATCAAGTTGAAGGGAAAAAAGAAATCTCATTATTTGAATTTATTTTTCTCCTATTTTTTTTAAGTATTTTTTAAATGTTACGTATCGATGAATATACTACCGAGACAAGAAGAATAATAATAATAATAATAATAAAAAGAATGAAATTTTGTAATAATCACCGGTTAACTATCAGGTTCCGGAACAAAGAGTCTGCTTATTTGAAAATGTAATAATCTAGGAAGAGAGAAAATGATTTTAAGCGAATTGTATTTCATCGTTAAACACAAAAGGCTTTATAACAGAACGAACGAACGAACGAACGAACGAACGAACGAACGAACGAACGAACACGAATGGAAATATATTCGACGATAACACGAATATGACGATGACAAAGGTTAAATCGTAATAGGGTATACATTTTTATAAATACATCTGGTTAATTCAAAAATCCTACAACAGATATATCAGAATTGATCGAATTTTTACGCGAAGATTAAGATTTCATGATTTTTATCTTTCGTTTTCTTTTTTAACCAAATAACAGAGAGTTATGGAGTTTCGAAACTTGGAGAAAATGTCAGGGATCATTGCAAGAAGAAATTTATTAACGTTATTAAGGATTATCCTAAAAGATGTTGTTAACAATACTTAAAGAAAAGGAAAAAGAAAAAAAAAATGAGAGAAAAAGAGAGAGAGAAATTCTTGATCTATGTTATTACTTTCCTTTTTTGTGATCCCTCTTTCTCTCTTTCTCTACCCGTTTCAAGAAGATTGGACCGTTTTCTAGCATCATCCAGTTGAATCTCTTGGAAGATAAAAACGTTTCGGATTAATCTTATCGGCAAGTTAGCAAATCGACAAACGTTACATCGATTGTGTATAAATAAATATATAAAGAAAATCTTTCTCACACATTCTCTCTCTCTTCTTTTATATGAAAAAGATTTGACAACATATAATGAACGATAATATTTAAGCGAAATTTTCATAATTATTCGAACGATATCAGTATCTTAACTATTTTTTGTATTTATCTAATCTATATATACTCAGTGTATTTACAAGCAGAGATAACAAAAACGACGATGATGAACCGTTCAACTAATTTATCATATTACAATAAAATACTTTAAGATAGGTTGAAAACCTGTTTCGAAAGATCGTTTAGAATAATCTCTTATTTTCAATGTTTCAAAAAAAACAAAACCAACGTTTAATCGAAGTTGTCTATAAATTGTGTTATATATCGTCAAAAGTTCGATTGAGAAATTTAAATTCGTAGAGATAGGTGACGCAGGTTGAAACGATGAAACGATGAAACGACGTATGCGATATGACGTTTGGCTGGTTGCTCGGTTGGTCGTCTCTCGGCTGGTTACTCGCTTGGCTGAGATGTCAAGGCCGCATACATTTACATGGAAAATACGAACACGTCGCAAGCCAATCGTGCAACGCCAAAGAGAGTAAAAGAGAGAGAAAGAGAGAGAGAAAGAGAGAGAGAGAGAGAGACGATGACAACAACGACAATGACGCGAGGTCGTTTTCTGCAAAACACTTTCTTTATTTATCTTTTATATTTTCTATTAAATAAAATAAGGAAATTTTCTTTTCTATGAAAATATTCACTACTCAACAAATATTAGTCAGCATAAAGAAAATTTGTCGTTTGTTTACCCAAAAAAACAATTTATTCTTGTTCTTAGTTAATTTTAAATAAATACGATTGTAATTTATCAGACGAATATGTGTGAATATGAGTTAAAAGAAGGATCCTTGAAATTGAATTTTTATGCAGAAATAAATGAAAAATTGTTATACGATACTTTATAGATTAATTATTTTACATATTTGAGAATACTCTGGAACGAAGTTACGTTTTTAGGATAAAAAATAATTTTGTTTATAGTTTAAAAGATAATATAAGAAAAATTATGTATTAATTATTGTTCTTATTCGTCTAAGAAAATAGTATATTAAATCTTTCGTAGAAAATTATTCTAAAATCAAAATAAACCTTTTGAGAATGTTAAAAAAAGGATATAATCAATATTTAACATACTTTTATTATATCAATTACTATATATATACTAATAGAAAATAACTTAGGTAAGATAGACAAATGACTTTTATCTTACGTTATAAAAATTATTATTATTATTATTATTATTACCACCTTTTTATGACCTAACCATACACGTGACCATAATATGAAACATCTTCTAATAAAAAAACTAACAAAAGAATAACTTTTCCTTATTTTTATGATTTATTATTATTATTTTATCTTTTCTTTTCTTTTCTTTTCTCATCCCCACGTATAACCATGACACAATGAATCATGGTTAAATAAAATTTAAGATTAGATCTATCCTACGAAAATCTTATCTATTATCCTACGTGAAAAAATAAGGAAATGTGTGTCAAAGAAAAACTGTGTACTTTTTGATGGTCAATAAAATACAGAAGAAAGGATCCCTCAAAAACTAAAAAAAAAAAAAGAAGAAAAAGATGAAAATGAAAGACCCGACGTTGAAGGATGCTAAAAGTAGTAATGCCTGTTTCTATCCTACGCAAATAACTTTCTTCTCTACACGTTCCTTTTTCTTTTTTTTTTTTCACAGTTAGTTTAAAGCAGGGAAGAAAAGGAAGGAAAAAAAACCGAGACAAAATTTCGGTGTTGAAATATTTTCAAGTGTTAGGATATTCCTTTTATATTCCCATCATCATCATCACCACTACCAACCACCATAAACTCAACTAACCACTACCATCATAATCGTCACCTCTTTTTCTTCGTGTAACTTTCAACGAAATATCGAAACGCTCGTTTAAGGTACACGAATAAAAGATCATCAACAAATTTAAAGAATAATTTTAAGATACAAACTAAAAGTAAATAAAATCTTAAAGATCCATCTGAAGAATTATGGTTTAAAGATTATAGTTAATGTACGAGGAATACAACTCTTACACACACACATACACACACAGTGGTGACAATGATTCCCATCTTTTCGAAAAATATTTAAAAACCCCAAACAAAAAGAGTGAGAAGAGTGGAAGGAAAGAAAAAAGAGGAGAGTGAAAGGGAAGAATGATTTGCAAAAAATAAAAAAAGAAGAAAAATGTAGAGAACGATGTACGAAACAGAAATAATAGCAATGACCGGTGAAACAAACATTCGTCCTGTCCATCTTCCTCTTTCTCTCAAATGAAACTGTTGGTTGTTATTTGAAAATAAACAAAAAAAAATAACCAATGATTTATATCACTCGAGATGCAAAAAAAAAAGACAAAGTAGTTTGTTTAGTAGGTGAGTGAGTGGGTGAATGGTAGTAGATATAAACGATTTGTCAAAAACTCTGCCACCCATCCCCACAAATAGGATTTTATTTTGCTTATTTGCAAGAATAAAGAAAGGTTCGTTGTCCTTTTATTTTTCTCTCAAGGATGATCAGCACGAAAATCGTACGAATTTTAACGATCTCCAATTTCAATCCATTACAAATCATTCTTCTCATCCTCCTCTACCTCCTCCACCTTCTCCTCTGTAGTCGTGTACACACATACTTGACGAGTTTTATTAGTCATATATATTTCTTTTCTTACTAGCATTACGTAAATCTTCCTCGTAAGTCACCGTGTTTCACCATTCAAGGCTAAAACCGGATTTCCAGAATATTGAAATATTTATTAGCGAATAACGACGAGTTTTTAAGTTTTATATTTCGATTATGCTATTCATCGAATTCCTTTTATCGTAATATTAATTTGTACTTAAAACTTTATCATTTATGGCAAGAAACAAATTTTGTCATTCGAAGAAAAGTACTTGTCAGGTGAATAAAAAAAAAATCTATTTTATTAACATTATATTACAATACAATTTATTTGACTCTAATAAGACTACAGAATCCTTTATTATAATATTTTTAATATATAATTATAATTAATATAAGTATACTATATTTGTAGTATACTATTACCTTATTTGAACTACAACAGTACTATCAAAAAACTCTTACAACAATAAGCTTCATATGATCAAATTTTTATCCAGAACTAAACCAAAATAAAAAAATAGAAATAAGATTTGCAATTGGCAAAGTTATTTCGTCACGTACCATACTTGATAATCGCAACAGTTTATTTCTTTTCTGACGAGAAAAAGCAATGTTTTCCTGACCACTCTCTCTCTCTCTCTCTCTCTCTCTCTCTCAAAAAAATTAATATATGAGAGAAATGGAGTGTTGGGGGTAGAGGGGGTGTGCAGGGAGGGGAAGAAAGAAGGTGCGTGAATGTCGAGAACAAGCACGAGTTATCGGTGAACGATAATGGAGGCCCATTATCTCTCATTACTTTGCCACGCTTGTTATTTGCCGTCGTATGTGGGTCGCTTATTGTTCTTCTCTCTCTCTCTCTCTTTTTCTCTTTTTTACTCTGTCAAACTTCCACCCTGTTTTATACGGCCTCTCTCCGACCCTCCGAACAACACCACCTGCCATCACCCCTCTTTTCCTTCTTTCCTTTCTTCGTTCGTTCGCACTTTTTTGTGGTCGTGCAAGCATAAACCCGGACACCGACTGAATGAAAATTACGCATCGTTGAACAATAATTTACGTTATTATTTTTTTTTCTCCACATTTTATCTCGATTACTTTACTGCACACCGTATTTTAATATCTTTTATTTATGTGTGTATGTTTGTTTTTTATTTTATTTTTCTAACATGAAAATGAATTTATTTACAATTTTTTTTAAATAAACTTGCTACTGTTACTCGAATTTTATTTATTCGTTAGTTCGTTTGTTTGTTCGTTATTCTCGTTTGATTTGGACTAGAATTTTAATTACTAATATTATTACAATTGTAATAAAAAAAAACAAAGATATAGTTTAGATTGAGAATGAATTATTCGATTTGTTACCACAGTGGTATGAAAACATTAAACACGATTCAATGATAAATCGAATGAAGTCTAATAATTAACAACCTAATATTAAATGTATCGTGATTATTATTATTCTAGTCAAAAATAAACAACGAACTTACCCGATATTATCTATCGTATTTAAATTAGATGTTTAATATTTCACACATAAATACATACAAACATACATTTAAAAAAAAAGAAGAAGTAATAAATATAGGACAAATGTTAAAAAGATTGAAATATTTAAAGTACGGAAGAATGTCGAGTAAAATAAGGGTAAAAAGAGAGAGTGAGAGAGTCAGAAAAAGAGAGTATGAGAGAATATGTGTGTGTGTGTGAGAGAGAGAGAAAGATTGAAAAGAGGAGTGGAAGAAAAAGGCCGTGTAATCCAGAGAACGGCCGCTGGACCAACGCCAACGGAGCATCCGTTCCACAAATGTCGCTAAATATACGCCCAAGGGAGCATAAACAGAGCGCGAAACTCGCTTTAGTGTGATTTCACGATGCTGCTACTACACGGCTGATTCGATCACGCTAGTTTGCAATTCAGATCGATCATCGATCAAAGATATACATATACATATATCGTTTTAATTTGTTTCGATGAAATCGATACGTCATTGGATTTACTTATATGTGTTTCCTAAAATTGTAATAAACATATTAATGCAAATATGCATTAGACATATTCCAAAACAGTATATGTATACAAGGGTATCATAGAAAACGATTCTTTTCATATTTCAATGCAAAATTAATCTTCCTCCAAATCATCTAAAATTGTTTTCTAAATTTGTCTAATGAGAACATATTAATACAAATATTCATTGAATATGTTCAAATAATCCTCACTTAAATGATCTAAAATTGTTTCCTAAATTTCTAATAAACATATTAATACAAATATTCATTGAACATGTTGAAACAGTATATGTATACAAAGGTATCATAGAAAATAATTTCTTTTCGTATTTCAATCCAAAATTAATCTTTCTCCAAATCATCTAAAATTGTTTCCTAAATTTCTAATAAACATATTAATACAAATATGTATTGGACATGTTCAAACGTTTAAATATTCAAACAGTATATGCATACAGGGTATCAGCAAAAAGAGAAAGATGTTTTTATAATATTTCAATGCAAGATTAATCCTTCTTTATTACTTTATAGGGATAAAGTAATAAAAAAGAACATAGAGTTGGATAAACCAAGAAACTTTCGGGATCCTACGTAATACTTTCCAGTGGTTTCAACCATGTCATTTTAACGTAATAACAAACTTTAGAAAGTTTGTCTTTCAAAATAGATAACGTGGGATTGATTTATAGTGATCGAGGAAAGTAACGATATCGTAAGAATCAAAAAAAAAAAAAGGAATGGAGATAAAGATAGTGATCTTTATCCAACATTCAACGACGTGCTGCTGCTGCTACTGCTGCTGGCTCCTATCGAAAATGGAACTTTTCTAAAGTGTAAGAAAAAGAGAAGGAAAAGGAACTTGGAGAAAAACTTCGTGAAAGAAGAAGAAGAAGAAGAAGAAGAAGTTCTTGAAACTCGGTCGTAACGACAAATCAGAAAGCTGAGTCGAGTTAGTGTCTCTTATCCGAATGGTTCAGTCACTTTGACTGACGTACTATAAAAACAAGTTCCCGAGGAAAGAAGGAAAAAAAAGCAACAGAAAAATTTAGAAAGGAAGAGAAAACGCACGTGTACGCACATATTAACGTGCCAAGGTAAAAAGAAAAAAAAAATGTATAACACGTGCAGATATGCGGGACGAACACGAGACGTCCACGTTTGTAATATTTCCACGTGCCAATGATTCGTGGCAATGATAATAAACAAAAATTTCAAAATTTCAAAATATCAAAATTATAATTTACTCGATGATAAAACTCAACAAATATTCGATCGATAATTTTTTGCACCTCCAAAAAAAAAAAAAGAAATCAGCTCATTATTGGAATGATTTCTGTTTGATATAAAGAAAAATTAGAATTGAATTTATATAGAATTAAAATAACAAGTATCAATTACTTTCTATAATACGCAAACGAATTTTCGTGATTCGATTATTGGCGATTGTTTGCGAAATGATGAATTTTCATCACGCGAACGAATACATGTCAATATATAAACCTTCTTTACAATTTTCCGATACACCGTGTATTATTCTTTCTGTCGTATAATTATTTATTCCATATACTGCCTATAAATGAATGAAATGAATGATTAATATCTAAATTAACAGAGGAAACTGTTTGAGCTTTTTCAAGAGAAATACTAATAGCAAATTCCGCAAATACACATATACATACACAAACATACTATAGAAGTGGGCAACCTATAACTTTAACGATTGGATATCGTCGATATTCGATAACGCACATATATTCGATGGCACGTTCGTTGACCGAGCGTGATTTTCGAAAGCTGAATAACGAAAGAGTGAGTAGGAAGAGGAGAGGAAACAGCAGCAGCAGCAGCAGCAGCAAGCAGCAAGAGGAGGAGGAGGAGGAGGAGCAATAGGAGAGTACGGAGAGAAGAGGGTGGGGTGAATGAAGGGGGGTAGTCGAATAGAACGAGTCGATTCGATGGACGGAAATCAGTCGAAATTTGCTAAATTTGCACATTTGGTTCTCTCCCGCGTTGCAGGAACGTTCTCTCTCGAATGCGGGATGAACCCGCATTATTCTCATCCTCTGTCTGTCTACCTCTATCTCTCTCTCTCTCTCTCTCTCTCATTCATTCACTCACTCACTCACTCACTCACTCACTTTGATTGTTCACTATCGCACACTATTTAGTATATCAATAGTGTTGGTAGATAGGAGAGTAGGTAGAGGTAATAGTCGATAGCCTACTTTCACTCCACACCATCGTCTATTCGTTACCAACGAAAAAGGCTGCTTACGTTCGATATTGAAAAAGAGAGAACGAGAAGGAGATAAAGAGAGAGAGAGAGAGAGAGAGAGAGAAGGAAAAGGCTCGTTAAAACGCGTACTTTGCGCGACATTGACCTTTTCCTCGTCGTGTCGGGACGCGTGCAATAAATTGCAACGTGCAACCATTCGATCCAAATAAACGACACACACGACCGACCCTTCTTTCTCCCGTTTCAATTTTACTCATATCGACACTTTTAATTAAATAATTTACATTTATCGATGAGACATCTATTCTTAATATTATTGAAAATAAATCTTAACAAATTGGTAAGAGAGAGAAATAGAGAGAGATTTGATTAATTTATACATCAATTAAATGTTCTATTTAATCGAAAGAATACGATAATTTGATCGAAGTTACAGACAATAATAATAAATATAATAATAATGCAAATCGTACGGGATATATATTTGCTAAATTTATTGACACAGATTTACGAGATGATACACTTTTATATAATTTATAATCAATGCTTGAGAGTAATTTTGATAGAAGTATTGTATCGAAGATGTGAAGGGGAAATAAAAAACAAATATCATGCAAAGAGTATCAAAAATGTATGAACGAGAATGATACTTAATAATTACTTTACCGATTAAATTGAACTATATGAAAATTTAGATAAATTGAAAGATTATTTATTAATCATAGAAAACTAATCATAAAAAGTCTACAGTTATATAAATCAACACTTGTATAAAATTATATTAAAAAAAGAAAAATTATAAGCTTCCTGTTATTATCTTGGGCTCGTACCAAAAAGATTAAATCGATTATTTAATATAGCAAAATATTTTCGACAATTAACAACGTATGCGATGATCCTTGCTGAAAAAGAGGGAAATGGTTGTTGAGTATCTCTCAGCTTTTAAATGATGAAATAATACAAAAAAAAAAAATATAAAAAGCAAGTTGATAGAAACGTTATAGGTGAGAGGTAACATAGGTAAGCATTCGAAGCGTACTTTACGTCCAGTTTGATTCGCGACGGGGCCAGAGTATTAATAGCTTATTCATGACCAGAATTGGAGCACGGCTGATCCGAGCTTCGCTCACTCACTCGTTCGTTCGTTCGTTCGTTGTGTGTTTCATCGTTGTCTCTTCGAAAGCACATCGATGAACCCAGCTTTATCTATCTCTCTCTCTCTCTCTCTCTTCTAATATTCATTTAAAATAAACGAATAATCGAGGAAGAAATCGATTACACGAAACAACAAATAGAACTCTCTCTTTTTCTCTCTCTTTCTGTTTCTTGTTTTCTCGTTCATTTATACAAAAATCAACTAACTGTGATGATAATAATAAATAATCCTATATTTCATTTTTATTGTTACTCTAAATAATATTAAACTGTATTGTTTTATTTCATAGATTTATAATAGATAAGATTGTACAAATAATTGTATTTGGTGGTATTTCAAATGATGATATAATTTAAAACAATTAATAAATAAATAATTTTGTAATAGTAATAATAAACAAATTATGTATTTTGTATTTTGTATTTTTGTTTTTTCGATAAAGTAATTTTTAAACCACAATCCCATTGCGTATAATTTTTATTAACGAATGAAAGTTGAACAAAAATTGTGTCAACTATACCCGAATAGAGAAATGAATCTTAAAGGATCAAAAAGATAATTTGAAAAATAGAAGAATCGAGAGGAGAAAGGAAAAGAGAAAGAGAAATAGAGAGAAGAATCACTTTGAGAGAGGGTCTGGGTCAGCTGGGTAAAACTTTCGGAAGAAGAAACGACCAGCTACTGTGTCTAGTCTAACACACAAACTCGACACATTCTATTCCAAAGAAGTTACTATGAGTATATATACATACACGTATTAATACGTATGAATATATATATAT
>JACGTP010001140.1:0-12680 GCA_023678845.1 Mischocyttarus mexicanus
TGTGAATAAATTCTTTAGATGAAATAATGATTTTACATAACAAATTGAGGAAAATTAATACTTTGGTTTTTTCGGTATATCTTTTTGAAGTTTGAAATCCGTCAAATTGACGGGTCCCGTAAACCTAAGTGTTAAAGGAACTTTTTATTGTTCGAGATATGCGTTTAGAGGGGAAACATTTTTTTTTCCTTTACCTTTCTTTTACTTTTACTTTTATATATACATACATTATGGTTGTTGTGTAGAGAGAGAGAGAGAGATGATGATGATGATCGGAGTATGCGTGAGTTCTCGTGAATTCGCGTGAGAGTGTTTTTCTCCACTTTTCTGTCCAAGGTTCGGCAATCGTAATCGACATAATTACGGGAACGGAAAAAGATCGATCGTTTCGATTGGGGACGTCTCGGTTATCATCCCCGTCCTTAAGATGGGTACATTGACTCGTGAAATGAAAAAACACACACACATACACACATACATGCGCGCGTGAAAGTAAAAAACAAAAAAAATAAATAAATAAATTTCGTTGGACGTTTTTCTTTTTTTGACCCCGATATTTCTTTTGGACTAAAATAAAAAAGTCAAATTATTTTGATCATCAATAATATCTGGACAGAATTATCATCTTATCATTAGTTAGAATTAGTTTTAATATATAAAAGAAAAAACAAATGAAAACTGCCATAAGTGATACGCACAAAGGATAATAAAATGATTATCATTGTGTTGTACGATTTCAAAAACGATACGCCATAAATTTGAGACTAAATTATGTGTAAAAATGAAAAATTGATTACAGAATATCGAACATATCGAGTGAGTAAAGAAAAAAAGAGGATAGAATCGTAAAAGACAATTCGAAACATTTTACTAAGGGTTTGGCGATTATCTGTGATCGATTAAACAAATTATATCAACTTTAAAAGAAAAAGAAAATCTTTAAAAATTGAACGAAATAAAAGAAAAAGCGTGTAAACGAGAGGAAACGATTTCATTGATTTTTGGTTCCTCTTTTTGCTCACTATGGTGCTTCGTTAGGTATATTAGATATGTTAATATTAAAATATTAATCCTTTGAGCTCTAATGATTCGCAGCTTATGCAATGCGGATGACATACTTTTTTGCTAAACTGCACTGTTTTGTTTTTTGCAATACTTCTGTGTAGATGATCGAAAAAATAGACAAACACAAATATGCATCCTTAGTCCACACCAATGATTTTCGCCAGACGCATATATGCGTCCTTAGAGTTCAAAGAGTTAATACATACATTTATTACAATTATTTCTTTAGAATAGAAACAAAAAAAAGAAAACTACGAACGATTTTAGTTCTTTTTTGGTTTTAGGCTTGTCTTCTTTTTAAACCTTGCGATGAAAAAAAAAAAAAACAAGTAACAACAATTTATTTTAATTAGTATATTTATTATTATTATTATTATTATTACTAATACTATTACTATTACTACTACTATATTATAATTATTAGCAAAATTGTTAGAATAAATGAAATTATAATTGAAGAAACATTTTGTTTTCGCAAGCCGCTTGAAAACGCCATTCGCCCCATTTTTGACTGTGATTCCTTCGCGGCGTATCGTGTCACGTGTTTACCCCATTGATTTATAAAACCAACAACAAATATGAAAATAAATGGGACAATTACGACGATAAGAAAATGAATTAGAATAAAAATCAAATAAAATAAGAACGAAGCCGTTGAAAGAAATAGAAAAAAAAAAAAGATCTCGCGTGGTCGATGTTTCAGTGCTTTCTTCTTTCACATAAAATAAAAACAAAAGTAAACAACAAACCTCTCCTATCGATCCGGGGACGAGAGAAACTAAAAAGCCATAATATTATAATATTATTGAATTGAAAATAAATACAAATTTATCGATGTTTTTTTTTTTATTTTTCTCTTTCACCCTTTCTTCTCTTTCTTCTTTTTCTTCTTCCACCGAAATTACAAACTTCTTCGTCCCAATCTTTTTACGAGTGTTTTTTATTTAGCTTTTATTTTTGTACGTTTGAAAAAATTACTCGTATATAAATATTGATTATTATATATTACTTATTAAAAAATTAATTTGAAAAATATCGCAATGTGTATGGAAATAAACTAATATAATCTCGTGCACTTGTTGCACGTTGACTTGATTGTTAACACACGAAACAACAACTACTACGACGACGATGTGTCTTTGTATGTGTCGATAAATGTGTCGATAAATGGACCGTTTATTTTGAAAGTGGTGTAAGTCCAATTTGTAAAAATGAGATATGACGTAATTTATGCTTAATTTAGTGTAAACTTTTTGTTTATAAGTAGTTAGTATTTAATATCTTAAAAAATGCCAATGCTTTGTTCAATTAAAAATTGGCCGGTAAAAGAAATTGCGTAACCATTGATTATGAAAGTGGTGTAAGTTCAATTTCCATAAAAAGGTGACGGACGGGGTTAGTGGCCACCGGTGGCTTTACAATTGACAAAAAAACAAATTAGAGAAATTATAGAGATAGAATATTCATCAGATAAGGATATTATTACTGAGAACTTGGATTCTGTAAGAGAAAATAAAGGAAAATATACGCAAGGAATAAATAAAATTAAGCGAAATGCTGGACAAGAGAACTATGCAAAAAAAGGAAAATTCATTTCAGGAAAAAAATGTCAATCCAGAAACTGTAACTGCTCGAAGAAATGCATAAAACGCGTTAATGAATCAGAACGTAGAGCAATTTTTGTTAAATTCTGAAATATAGGCGATTTTAATAAACAAAACGTATTTCTCCAGTGTAGTGTTCAACGTAAAACTGTAAATAGAAGAAGGCCAAGAAATCATTCGGGCATTTTGAGGGCTTATGCTCATCAATTTTACCTGGCCACTTCTCGCGGAAACATTTTAGTGTGTAAGAAGTTTTTCATGAATACTTTTAACATATTTACTGGTCGAATTGATCGTGTCTTAAAAGCTCATGATAATATTTCGAAAGACATGCATTGACAAATGGATAGCTGTTGAAAAAGAACTTATGAACTAATAACAATTACAGTGATAGAACACGTCAAAGTTTTCCGACATTTGAAAGTTCATTATACTCGATCCTAAAATCCAGAACGGATGTTCTTGAATTCTGAATTAAACGTAAGAAAAATGTTTAATTTCTATTTAGAAAAATGTAAGGAAAATAACTTGAGTTCGGTTAATGAATGGACATACACACTGCCACACGAAGAGCATAAATAATTAATAATACCAGTATCTTGTGTTAAGTTAAACAATATATAAATATAATTAACGTTCAAAATAAAAACTACTAATTCTATTTTATTTCTTGTCATTATTTATAAACAAAATTGGATTAATATGAAATATATTTGAAGTAATATTTGTTATTTCAAAATAGAAATTAAATGATATTTGCAATTGAGTAATTATGAAAGTGGTGTAAGTCCATTTGCAACCTGGAAATATATGTTATTTTAGTTAAATTTGCCTAAAAGAAATGTGTATAATATCAAATGACATATTGATAAATTATTACAAACATTCCCAGACTTCATATAATTACCCTATATTTTTGAATTGTCAGATTTGCTAACATTTAATTTTCTCGAAACGAAAGAAAATGGACTTGCTCCACTTTCAAAATAAACGGTCCAAATGTGTCGAAAAATGTGTCCATGAGTGGAAAGTTAAAGTTTCATTGTGTATGTAAAACTTACTATATGCATATATGTAATAATGGCTGATTAGTTAGATTTCTTGTTTCACTGAAGAACTCCCACTCTCTTCTCTGATTTTATTTTTTCCCTTCCCCTTTTTTATGTATTATTATTATTACTACTACTATTATTATTATTATTAATATTATTATTATTATTATCATTATTGTTAGAAATACTTTTATGTGTTAAAAGATATACGTAATCCTTATGGTATTTATTATGTGATATAGTGCTACTTACTATTAATATTACTATTAGTTATATCAGTACCATTATTATTATTATTATTATTATTATTATTATTATTATTATATTAATTATTTTAATTATTAATACTAGTAATATTACTGCCACTATCCATTGCTACTACTACTATTACTACAATTGTCGTTATTTTTCTAAAGACTAACACGTTGTTAACTTAGAAAACAAAACGAAATAATGTTTCATATTTTCTACGACATTGGATAGAAATATTTTTCAACGAACTTTGTCCTTTTCTGGGAAATATCGTTGAGAAATAAAACATATACTTAAACAAACAAAAAAAAAAGGAAATAATACTGAAAAAGATGATATGAAATTTCATCAGATGATCGATAAGTCAAACGAATGTATTCGTTTGTACAGGGTGTTTCAAAAAACCGCTATTTTTCTTTACTATCATTATTATTATTATTATTATTAGGTTGTCAAGTATGAAATGGAGCAAACTCTCAATTCAATTATGTGCATTTTTTTACTCCATTTCATACTTGACAGTTAACACAAAACGTTAATATGACGTACGATTTACGTTATTTTTCAAAAATAAAAAAAAAATTTCAAAAAAAAAATTTTTTCAAAAATGACGTAAATTGTTCGTCATATTAACGTTTTGTGTTAACTGGGTACAACTCGCGCGGCGTAGGAAACACGCGTGCCAAGGAACAAAAAAAAAAAAGAAAAAAATTGGATAAATTGAAACGAAAAGAAAAGAAAAAAAAATAATAATAATAATAATAATAATAATAACACAAGCGTGTGTGAGAAGAAAATGCGGCGAATGATGTGCCACCTTGAGACTGCAGGCGATTATCGTAAACAATCGATATAAATATATAAATAAATAAAATAAATCTATATATATATATATATATATATATTGATTTATATATTATAAATATTATTATAAATGTTACGACGAATTATAAGGGCAAATTATTATTATTATTAATTACTATTCTCAGTTGATAATACCGTCGTTAATAACCGTATATTGAAAAGGAAAAAAATAGATTAAAATTACTTCAAAAAGAAGTAAAATAAAAAAAATAAGAAATAAGAAATAAGAGTTGCAGCGACAATGTAAAAAAAAAATTGTTTATCGAATAAAAATGATGGTGAAAATATGAAAAAGGAAAAATGAAATATAAAAAAATATAAAAAATATAAAATAATAATATTAATAATAATAATAATAATAATAACAATGCGATTATTGGTTATATCTTTATTTGTGTCAATAATTTTTTGACATGCAAGAAAACAAAATATATGTATATACATATACGTGTCATTTCTTTTCTCTCTTTCTATATATTAACTCATACTTCAAGAAGAAGAATAACAAGAAGATGAAGAAGAAGAGGATGGGTAATGATAAAGAAAAATAATAAGAAGAAAAAAATGCAAAGGTAAATGAATTCCAGTCTTGCGTAGACTTTCGTTAACAAAGAAGAAAAAAAAATTGTTTTTTTAAAACAGAATTATCGAGTAGTATAAGTTTTATACATAGATGCACATATACATATATATATTCATTTACATATATGTTTTCTACTATACAAATCATTGATCGTAATATTGCACTTCTTTTATATTATCGAACGTCGTCAAGGTGAAAGAGAGAAAGAAAGAGAGAGGAAGAGGGGTTGGAGTGGGTGAAAGGACACAATTTTATCTCTTTCTCTTCTCTCTCTCTCTCTCTCCCTCTTTCTCCTTTTTTTTATGTAAGAAAGGTCTCGAAAAGTTTGATCAAATTTCCAATACCCTCGAGATAATTGAAGTCCAAGCCTGCGTTGGTCTCATTCGGTGCAGGAAAGACGTGAGTGAAATCGATCATGTTCACCCTGACCCAATTGTTCTTGTCCTCGGATGTATTACTTAATTCGTTCAAAAGTGCGAAATAATCTTCCTTCATGTTAGCCAATTCGTGATCGAAATTATTTAATTGTGAATGAGTACGACACAATTTGTTCACTTTCAAATGAGAATCATATGAATCGCTTCTTTTTAAATATACATTTTTCTTCTCGACAATATTATCCTTTTCGAATGTACTCGTAGAGGAATCTTTATTACCAAATTGCAAACTAACGCTACGTTTCAATGATCTCGTCTTTTCCAAAACCTTTCTTCTTAAACATAATACACTTTGTGTAGGTGACGATGGTGCTGATGTATCCTTTGACAAACAACTTAAACCCTTATCCAAATTTTTATCCTTTTCGGTAGACGACGATGACGACGATGACGATGTTATCGAAGAAAATGATTTGGCACGTTGAGAATACCTCGATAATTTCTTCTTATCTTCTTTTTTCCAAATGCAAATAATAACGCAACCTTCCAGCATCGTAAGCAATCAACAAGGAACTCGAATAGAAACGAAACTTTGTTTGCTTACGAAATATCACTAATATTTCCCATAGCAATGACAATAATTTGACGATCAGCAGACGATACGCCTTTGGCCTTTCTGGTGTCACGTTTAAAAAGATCTTCAATGCTTAACAGAAATATCAATCAATTTTATTTTTTTTTTATATTCTTCCTATTTCTTTTCTAAAATTATTTTATTTTTCTTCAAATAATATTCAACTATTTAACGCAATTCAGATTTATCTAGTTAGAATATATCATCATAGGCAGATAACCGATTGTAAGTATATGTCGAAAGCACTCTTCAAAATGAGATAACACAAATATCGATCACCATGTACGTTCATATTTATATAATTCTATTATACAGAGTGTGAAAGTAATTTTATTGGCTTGACAACTAACAAGGAGGGTACACCGGGTACACCAAATTCAAACCTAGTTTCTGCTTAAAATGGCATACAACTTATAGACCTTGACTAGTACATCATTGTGTTAAATTATTATACTCCGAATGGTCAATCGTTTTTAAGATATTTGCGATTAAAGTTTAAATAAATAGTTGCTCACGTATATGTACTCGTGTTTTGCTTCGCTTAATATAAGCCGTCGGTAGTGAAGCTGGTAAGGGCCCAAACTCGGGCACAGACTCGTATTTTGGGGTCGTGTGTTCAAGTCCGTCCGTCCTTAATTTAATTTTTTTTTTTTTATTTCTTTTTTTTATTTTTTTCAAGTACGTTATGCTTACATTAATTTGTTTCTATGTTTTTACAGTATGTTATATTTTTTTTTATAAAAGATATAATGTAAAATAATTTTATTGATGCAGTTGCATGCCATTTTAAGCAAAAACTAGGTTTGAATTTGGTGTATCCTCCTTGTAAGTGATTGTGAATTTTAAATAAGAACAACACACACGGTTTTGAGTTAGCATCCTTAACAGGTATCAACCGATACCTCAGAAAAGGTTGTGCGTCTACGCATAGTCATTTGTCGAAATAAATAATACTAATCAATATCTACAAGTGTGTAAAGTTTGAAGAAAAATCTAAATCCGAATTAGGTGAATTGCCCTTATTAATTGCCAATGTAATACTTTTAAACTCGAAGTTTCTAAAAATAATAGTTAAATAAAATAATAATAATAATAATAATGAAGCAATAAGTTTTATCTTGACTCGTATCAATGCTTTTTTTGACATATAAAAAAATATGCACGTAAATTTTAATTGATTGGTGAAGAGAAAAAATAAATTTTATAATGAAAATATTTGAGATTATTATATCTAGATAAATTATGATATAAATTAATCTCCCGCCTTTCGTAATTAATTTTGTAAATATTTCATCAATACCTTCGACAACACCTTCGGGAGTTAACGTCTTGCCATAATTCTTGTCAAACTTTTTAAGCTCGCCACTTGGGAGACAATAAACTTGAAAACCTGTGATACAAAAGCCATAAACTTCCTTCAATTGGGCGTATTTCTTCTCCTCGCTAGCTTTTTTTTCTTCGCTAGCCAAAGGATCCCACGTACGTTTACCAATTTTGATATCCATCACGCATGGTTCAGCCATGCCTTCTGTTATATCTTGCAGGACAACGAATTTTACTTCTATTTTCAAACAAATTCAATTTATAATTATATTTAATTCTATAAGAAATGGGCAAAACAAAAATTGTAATAATGCAATTTATTATATAACAATTATATACACATACTTATTTAGTTTTTTTTTTGTTGTAGCTAACAAAAAATAATGCAAATACAGTCAACCCTCCTATAACGCGGTGAGTGCGTACCGCGTTATATGGAAACTGCGCTATAAGAAACTCGGATTTAACCGTACAAACCAGGCTAATTCGTAGCGCGTTCTATGGAAACCGTCTACCGCGTTGTATGGAAACCGCGCTATAAGAAACGCAGAATTAGTACAAATCACATTATTCGTACCGCGTTATATGGAGACCAATAAGGACAAGATAAATTATAAATTATTTTTATTGAATTGAAGAGTTTATATAAAGAAATGATACCAAAACTAAACTGAAAAACTGTTTTCCAACAAAAACAAGAAAGACTTTTGTAAAATTTAATCTTTCAACACTCATCCTCGCTGTCAGATAATATGAGTCCCCTTATAATTCAAATAGGCCCTAATGAACTAAACATAGACTAAACATTCTTAGGCTACGCGGAAGGAACTTATGGGATGCTGTTGACGGAAACCGCGCTGTAAGAGTATCGTGTTATAGGAGGGCTGTCGCATTTTCAGCTCCGCGTTATATGGAAACTGCGTTCTAAAAGTACCGCGTTATAGGAGGGCTGTCGCATTTTCAGCTCCGCGTTATATGGAAACCGCGTTCTCAGAGTACCGCGTTATAGGAGGGTTGACTGTATATGAAACATATTTACGTAAGTATATTATTATATATTAACATTTGTAATATATATGAACATAAATGTACGTATATATTATATTGAATATAATAAATAAATCTACTATTATTTAAACTACTACTATAACATTTAATATAATAATTTAATATAATATTTAAATTTTTTAATATATTAAATATATATATTTATTTATTAGCATAATTTGCTAATAAAAATTTAAATAGAAAAGAAATTATAAAAAGAAAAATGAACGATCAATATTACGTACTTTTATCGGAGTATAATATTTCCGTCGTACCGAAATATTCAGGCACATGATTTCTCAATTCCAAGGTCGTCTCGTCTTGAGAGCTTTTTAAATCCTCATAGAAGGTTATTTCTCTTTCACCGAGAAGAGGCTTAATGACAGGCTTTAACACACGACCCAATGGAGTACGTAACATACCTGCAAAACATAATTTCTATGCCTAACCTATTGCATAAGTTGCAATTGAAATACAAGTTACAAGTTGCAAGTTGCAAGTTACAATAACCGTGATGGTATAAATTAATTATGCTATTCTTTCTTAATTTATTAACCCTACCCTATCCACCCTCCATCCAATTATTCATCCCTTGCTCTACCATATTTTTATTATTAGGTGTTGGAATTAATTCGTAGCGTTTTTTTTTACAAAATAACGATTTATTTGAAATAAAAGTAAAAAATTACATTATTGAAAATACTGCTCATCGCTTGCCACTACTTTTTCCCATTTTTCAGGTAACTGTCAAATACCCCGTCGAAAAAAATGCCAATTTTGGCAATCCTCATAAGATGTTAATTTTTCCCTTGATAAACCATGACCCATTGATCGAAACAGGTGGTAATTCGAAGGGGCAATATCCGGAGAATACGGCGGGTGGGTTAAGACTTCCCATTTCAATGTTTCCAGGTATGTTTTCACTGGTTTCGTCACGT
The DNA here is from genome assembly GCA_023678845.1 of Mischocyttarus mexicanus. Classification (NCBI taxonomy): domain Eukaryota; kingdom Metazoa; phylum Arthropoda; class Insecta; order Hymenoptera; family Vespidae; genus Mischocyttarus; species Mischocyttarus mexicanus. The sequence goes on from JACGTP010001140.1 coordinate 9,740, forward strand.
GAGGTCGAGCATTGTCGTCGTGCAGTAAAATAAATTTATCGTGCCTTTTGCTCCATTCCGGGCGTTTTGAAAAATAAGATGTGTTGTAAGAAAACACCTAATAACAGCTGATTTACGATAAATTCGTTTCTGGAGGTAAACACAAAATACTGTAATAACCACGCCATCTCTCATCAAACGCTACGAATTAATTCCAACACCTAATATATATATTATACAAATATATATATATTTTAAATTAATACCATTATGAATCGAATATAATTGAATAAAATCTAACCTTGCAGTTATATTAATTATCCCCGAAAAAAAAAATGATTCTACAAAACAATGTTGGTCTACTTATTATTTAATATAGTTATAATATTCGAATAAAATAGTTTATATTAGGTGTTGGAATTAATTCGTAGCGTTTTTTTACAAAATAACGATTTATTTGAAATGAAAGTAAAAAATTACATTATTGAAAATACTGCCCATCGCTTGCCACTACTTTTTCCCATTTTTCAGGTAACTGTCGAATATCCCGTCGAAAAAAATGCCAATTTTGGCAATCCTCATAAGATGTTAATTTTTCCCTTGATAAACCATGACCCATTGATCGAAACAGGTGGTAATTCGAAGGGGCAATAATATCCGGAGAATACGGCGGGTGGGCTAAGACTTCCCATTTCAATGTTTCCAGGTATGTTTTCACTGGTTTCGTCACGTGAGGTCGAGCATTGTCGTACAGTAAAATAACTTTATCGTGCCTTTTGCTCCATTCAGGCCGTTTTGAAAAATAAGATGTGTTGTAAAAAAAACACCTAATAACAGTTGATTTATGATAAATTCGTTTCTGGAGGTAAAAACAAAATACTGTAATAACCACGGCATCTCTCATCAAACGCTACGAATTATTTCCAACACCTAATATATATTCGTTTAATTAATTCATTAATAATAACAATTATTTTATTCGATAGAACAACTCGGTAAATTTTGTATATTTCTAAAATTAATCATTGATAAAATTATTTCTTTATTTTTATAGGAAGTTTTTTAAATACATTTTTTTTTATTTTTAATTATGATGTATACCGGATATTCGAATAAATAAAACTTTATTAATTTTTATCTCGAAATCATGGCATTTTTGAAGAAGAATCGTTTTAGATAAGAATGTTATCTGATTTAAAGAGAAAAACACTATAACCATTTATTGTAGATTTTTATTTGAATATTTATTAGTGGAACATTTCAAGATGATTTTATACTTATTGTCAATGTTTAATTTCTTTTTTGTCAAACCTACATTTGTTTATAATATCCACAGAAAGATACAAAAAAAAAGTAACTTTCCAATTGGAAAAAATAAATTAGGGTAATAGAAAGTTAATGATAAATTAAAAATGTTCGATAAAAACAAAAATAAATGATTTGAAATAGAATTTTAAAATCTAATATCAAAAGCAATTTATTTTCAGTCACTCGTGGTTTATTTTTTAAAACAAAATAAAAGTTTTTCTTGTTGTTGTTGTTGTTGTTATCGAAACTCGACAATTTTTAACCAACTCTCGTATTATACCAGACAATTATTATATTTCTTTTTTTTTTTTTGAGAGTAGATAAAATAGAGCGCAATTCGTGGTTATTAAAAAAAAAAAAGAAGAAATAAAATGTGCTCTTAAAAAAGTGAAATAAATTTCCCTCGTTTAATAATCGTGAAAAATATCACGAATCCGTTTATAAAGATATAAAACGCAATGATAAGCTTGATACTTTAAATGTATGACAATAGGATCATTATATGAGATTAAGGTGACGTCATGTAGTAACCAACTGACGTCAAAGAAGATGGATCACGCGTAAAATTGTTTACCTCTTTAAAAACGATCTAATTCAAACAATTCTAATATCAATTAGATTCTATCTAATAAGAAACTTCGATGATGTAACTTAATAAATATATATTAGAACCTTGAATAAGTTCTCGCTGTATTTTACTTTCCTTTTTTTTTTTTGCAAACAATAAAAACTTTATTTAAAATGTAAGAATGAAAATATAAGGAAAGATAAAGTTAAAAAGGTATAAAGTGTAAGGTTCAATAAAAGGTTCTAATTGTTTGTCTTGAAATTTTGTCGGTGCGCCAAAACATTTCTAATCCTCAAGTTGAAAATCATTAATTTCGAAACATCGAAACCATTCTTTGCATTTTTTTGTTTTTATACCAAATAGAGATAATTTCAATAAAGAATTGATTTTTATATTGGCGGTGCAAAAAGTTATTAGACGAATATGTGTTAATTCTAATATCTTTCATAGATACCCATTCGAAGATTTATCAAGAAAATAATAATATTGGGTTGTTCGGAAAGTAATTTCGTTTTTTCCCGTCAGAGGACTTAATTACGTTTTTTCGAAACCAACTTCACACTTAAGCCGCATAACCATTATATGTCTTGAGAGCTGATATTGCAAGGCTTGTTTGTGAAAAAGTTCTATTAATTCTACGCAGTAGTTTTTGGTTGATGCCCTTTTAAATATGGAGAGCAATAAGCAGCATTTTCGTCATATTTTACTTTTTTACTTCAGAAAAGGTAAAAATGCTGTCCAAGCGAGAAAAAAATTGACGGATGTGTATGGAGAAGGCGTGTTAACAGTACGCCAGTGCCAGAACTGGTTTGCAAAATTTCGATCCGGCAATTTTGATATCGAAGATGCACCACGGTCTGGAAGGCCGGTCGAAGCTGACAAAGATGCGATAAAGGCATTAGTTGATGCAAATCGGCGAATAACCACACGAGAGATCGGTGAGAGATTAAATTTGTCGAATTCGACTGTTTATGGCCATTTGAAAGGCATGGGCTTAACCTCGAAGCTCGAAAAAACGAAATGACTTTCCGAACAACCCAATAATAATAATAATAATAATAATAATAATAATATTAGGTGTACAAA
>JACGTP010001141.1:0-12680 GCA_023678845.1 Mischocyttarus mexicanus
TGGTGGTGGTTTTAAAACCAATTTGGTAAATTGAACGTTAGGGATGGGAGACAGAACATTAGTTACATAAATTTCCTTACACTTGAAATTCCTAATAAGTAATAATGATTATCTTGTACAGCTGTAGGTAATTCGTTTGTTGTAATATTGGTATAATATAACATTTATCTAGGATTTTGTTAGATTTTTAAATAATTGTGTTGTCGTGGTAGGAGAGAAATTAAATTAATTTGTTTTAATGATTCGATGTAAGGGTTGATAGGACTTTGGATATTATTGTAATTAATTAGAACTTTAATGAGTTATTTATATAAAGAATAACTTGAAATTAAATAAACAGGAATATTAATTTTAATAAATAATGTATTAGATTATTTATTGTTGTTTTATATAATTGGAATTACTTAAATAACATTTTAGTTGGTGGACAAGTTTAATGATTAATAAAAAGGTTAATATAATATAGCAAATAATTTGTGTCGTAAAATTAGAACTTTAATGGAAAATATATAAATTAAAAAAGAATAATTTAAAAAATGAAATAAACAGGAACGTTAACTATAATATAATAATTAATTATATATTAGATTAATTATTATCGTTAATTGGAATTATTAAACAATATTTTAGGTGAATAAGTTTAATGTTTAATATAAATGTCAATTTTATTTCCTAAATTTATACGATTTATATTTTCTACATAGTACGAGATAATTTTCGTACAATATTTAAAAATATATAAATAAATTTAATACAATATAAATATGTAATAAATAATATAAATATTAATTATGTATTAATATAATATAATATTTAATAAATATAAGAAATATTTTTTTAAAATGAAGTATATTAGGTTAATGGTTTGGATCATAATAAAAAATATACAACATTCTCGTATTACCTGAACAAAGAAAAAAAAAAGGAAAATTAACAATTTAGCCAAGGGCTACTAATTATTCAAACTTTTTATTTTCGACTAATCATCCTCGTGACCAAACCCGACACCTAAGTTACGACCTCATAAAGCAAGATTTTTATCAAAATGAGAGGGGCAAGGGTATGAGATTAGTGGTCTCCTTAAAACGAGATGAAGTTGAAACTAACTTGTTCCTTTTTTCAGATCTTCCAAAAAAAAACAAAAACGAGAATGATTACTCTAATTGCATCATGAAACATATTTACCTGTTATATAATTAGATACCCATTAGATTATTCTTGTAGTACGTTTAATCACAAATAATACGCAACGAGTTACGATTATACTGATTTCATCCTTTATACTTAATTCAATTGTTTTTTATATATATTATATATTAACCCTTAATGTTCCAAGTATGCCTCTCAGGCACCGCCAATGTGTGACGCTCTATTCCAAATGTATTTTTAGGCCGTTATCCGTAATTGTTTACAAATAAAAATTAATACTCCTGAGTCAGTTCATTTTATCTGTTTTATTGCAAACCCATATATTTATCAATTATTAAATAAGTAATAAGTTGGTTTAGTAAGTTGGAGCTGCTCATCGATATTCACAAATAAAATTCGGAGCGTTAAGGGTTAAAATGATTGATTTTAATTGTTGTCAACGTACTGGTAATTACATGTTTTATATTATAAATTATAATCATTTTCTCTAAGAAAATATATTGGAAGTATTTAAAAAAGAAAATAAATACTACTTGATAATAAACTACAGGAATATTTGTACTGTTGTGGTTAATTTAAATTAATTAATATTTTTTTATTTGTAATGCAATATTTTACAATTCTTATACACGGTAAGGTTCAGTTTTGTTTATCACTCAATTCTCGGTGTTTCGAATTTGTAATATTAGTTTGAGAAAAAGAAATCCAATATTTTTTCGGTAGATGGCTATAATGATTTATATCTCGTAAAATATCGATTAAATAATTTTAAATTAATCCTCGTTGGAAAGGTGACATTTCGCACTGAAAAAATATTTCTGCTGCTTTTTGTTTGATCCATTCAGTTGTGAGTTACAGGATGTTAACATATTAATTATATCCATCAGGACAACACCAGACCACACACGTTTATAGTGACGTTGTGTATTTAAATCTCAATGTTAATATTTATAAAAATTTTATATAGTCTGTTCAGTTTAGTTCATCACTGTATTCTTGGTATTTCAAAATCTGTAATATAATAATCTTTTATAAAATAATATATTAAATTAAAGTTATGAAAAAAGGAAAATAATGACAGGGTCAATTAATTTGAATTTGATCATTTACTATCTTACGACTGATGAGGTCTTAATTAACTCGTACAGAAAATTTAAAAGATTAGCAACCAAGACACGTAACTTTGAATCTTCGTAGCCGGTTTTAAATCAACTCGTTGACTAATTGATCTCCGATATTATATACTATATATATACATTTATGTATTTGTGTATTATACCTAACACGAACATTCTTTTATTCTCGAATTTAATATTAAACAACTTGTGTGTCTACTCGTGCGTGTACAATTTTGTTTCAAAAACAAAACACAAAATGACGAATAACCAAAAAGAACAATAAAATTATACAAAATAGTTTAAAAATTATGCAATTCGATAACATCGAATTGGAACAAGTTAGGTCATGCGTATACTGATTTATAATTATCTACTTCAGTAGCGGATCGAATCGAAAAGGGGCCCTAAATCGTACAAATTTAAAAATAACCCTCAAATTTAAATTAGAAAAAAAATGTTTTACAAAAATATGCACTCAAATTAAAAAAAAAAAAAATATAAAACTCAAGTCACATGGAATATTATAATTTCGAATGTTGTTATTTACGCGTTTTCATTTGCATAAATATATTTTTTTTGTTTCACTTATTAATCTATTTACCGTTATTTCATAGAATCTTTCAAACCGAATGGAAACAAATAATTTGAAATAAGATACAGTTAATAATATAATTAATATTATTAATATTATTGTTAAACCAAAGGTGGGACAATTTTTATTTCATTTAACCTCGAAACGGTGAAATAAATTTATTTATAAAATAGAAATTTAATGTTTCTTCTTCTAAAACCATAATTAAAAGAAATTTAAATATTACGGGGGAGGACCTAAACCGACCGTCTAATCCGTCCCTGATCAATCCCCCTCCCACTCCCACTCCCTTAACTAGTCCCAATTTTACTACTCTCATTTAAATTGGAACATGTAAATAAAGTTTTGTTTTTATTCGCGAGTGATTAGGGGACGATCTACAACCGTTCGAAAAATATCCAATCGAAAATTATAGTCTCAAAACATAATACGGCAAAACATATAAGAAACTCTACTATACTATATTTTTCTAACGATTTACAATTACCTAGTAGAAGAAGAAGAAGAAGATGAAGAAGTATAAGAAGTATAAGAAACAAAAAAAAACACCAAGGAAAAAAGTTAAGAGACGATAAAAAAAATAAAATAGAATATGGGAACGGACAAATAGGCGTGGCTTAAAAAACATGGCGTAAAGTTGCTTACAGTTTTAAAAATATTACATATGCGATAATAGTTTATGCAAATAAAATGTTATTAACATTGTGAAACAATATCTTGGATTGGCAAAAACTCCAAATTTAAAAAATATATAGGATGTTGAACAAATTTTATCAGTTGGCCATTTAATTCTACGTGTGAAATAAAAATGGTGAAAAAAGTAATCAAAATGTGTATTATTATTATTATTATTATTATTTATTATTTTTGTTTATTGAAAAACATTGTAACAAAAGTATTTTACAAATATATATTATATTTTTTATAACATTGACAACACTTATTTAAAAATATAATTTTTAGGTTAAACTCTGGTAACATAATCACAAATGTAGAAAACGCACTTTCATTTTTGGTATTAACTTAATTTTAATGAATTTTTCCACGCTATTAATTTGTCGATTTTTTTCCTAAATTTTCCAAAAAAATATCGACATTAAACAAAACGGATACTGGGTTTTGGCAAATCATGAAAAATGGCGTTTAAAATTTTATTAATTCTGCTTTAACAGTCAATTACTGCAAAAAAGATTTTTTTTTTTTTTTTTAAGGGCTGGTTAATATTCCAATTTCCATTAAAAATATTTTTTTCTCTTTTAATAATTAATTTATTATTATTAAAATATAAGTTTAAACACAAAAAAAACTAACTTAACCTTTTGAAAATTATTATTAGTTTCATTTTTAACCACCAGGAGGCGTTCTCTTTCAATGGCGTTCGTTCTTGATAGGAGAAAAAAAGAAGAAACCAAAGAAAAAAATGTTTAAAAAACTCTTAAAAAAATAGCATTGGTAGAAAATGTATGTTTGTGAAAGGTTGATCGTTTTGTATATCGTACGATTCTCTTTCCAAGAGAACTAAATTACGTGGTGGTTACCCATCACGTCTACCAATTAAATTGGTCTAATCGGAATCACGAAGCGTGATCCGAATTTACAATTTCTTTTTAGCAGCTGCACCCATCGTTCTTTTTTATTCACCGATTTAGTTATTTGTTATTTTTTTTTATTTTTTTTTCTTTCTAATAAGAAGGGAGAACCATCGGTTATTTTTTTTTTTAACAAATAAGATTTTGTTCCCATAAACTTATTTTTAAGTTCTTTTCTTCTTTTGTAACCTTTGCTCGTTCATTTTTGGATATAAGCCTTCTTTTTTGGTTTCTTTCAAATACGTTTACTCACAAATCTGGGTTTACATTATAATTATATTTATTACATATAATAAAATGACATAATACACATAAAATATAAAATATAAAATAAAATAATAATATAAAATATATAACAAATAGAAGATTAAAAAAACCATAACATTAAATAATATATTACAAAATATTAAAATACGATAATCCCAATAAAAAATATAACCCAATGAAGAAACAGTAGTGATCCAATAATCAATTACTATTAAACTTAAACAATATTTTGACGAAAAGAGATTTTTAAATAACACATGTTAAATGATTATACACTCTAAGGTTGTTTCGTAACTTGCTTGACTGGATAAGAAATGACACCACAGACAGTGTGTAAAAGAGAAACAGAGTGAGAGTATGTAAGAGAGTGTGTGTGTGTGTGTGAGAGAGAGAGAAGGATAGATGGTCCCGTTATTTGTTGAAGACAGAATTATCGGGTCCGGGAGTACATGTAATTTGAGTCGTATTACGCGCACGTCGACAACGTGTCGCGATTATGTTCCTACCCTCTGACCAATCCTCCTCCTCTACGTCATCGTGTCACCAAGCTCTCTCACCGATTATCAACGGCGACATCAGGGCAACAGAGCTTCTGGCTCCCGCGACCAACCCGATACCCAATTACGAGCTACATGACAATCTTCCCACCCCCTCCCCTCTTATCCCACCACCAATACCCCTCCATCAACACCCCATCATCCCCGCCCCCCATCAACCCCCTTTACTCCTCATACACCTCCTTTCTCGTCTCTCTTATCTCTGTCACCTTCACTTACGTCATTCCCAAGAAGAAACAAGTATCAATGATTAATAATTTATCAAATTCAGTAAGACCTCGTTTAACGCTGTTTCAGCAATATGCGGTAGTATTTGGATTCCTTCCCAAACAAACAATTTCTTATACAGCAACAAATGATGCAGTATAAGAAATCTGTTTGATAAATAACAACACACCTAATATATTTATTATATATTAATATTTATATGTATTTTATTTAAATTAGAATTATCAAAAAATTAATATTACATTTAATAATTATTCTTATAATTATTCAAGTTTAGGAACAATTATAAACACATACACATATATTTACTTATTAATTATTAAAATACTTATAAGAAAGAAAATAAAAAAGTCAATCATAAGAAATAGAAAACATATGTTCGAATGTAGGTCACTGGTAAGAAAAGTAGGTCAACCGTACAAAACTAGGTCAACTGTACAAATGTACTCAATGTATTGAAAGAAAGGATAGGCAAAAGTGTAGGTAAAAGTAAACGGGGTTTATATCCTTTCGGTGAATTCTAGGAAATTCGGCATAGAAAAACATTCCCTAATAACCGGCTAAGGTAACCGTTAGAATTTTTTGTTTATATTCACCTCTCTCTTTTTCTCTCTCACTTACTCCTAGGTCGGTGTCTATATTCCAATGAAGTTATTTTTATTCTATGAAGAATTTAGTCGTTGAATTTCTCATTGACCTTCGTGTATGTTCGGTATCCGTCGTGTGTATTTCCTAGCTAATTTTTCATATTCATTGTTAGTGGTATTCGAGCGTTGGAAGATCTAACAACGATATATTTCGATAAGTATGAAATTTATTTTGCGTCGCGTATACGCGTGTGCTTGTTTTCTCCCAATGCAAGTGAAATGCATATGTGAGCGAGTATGTGTAGTGCTGATGAGTGATATATACATACATATGGATACGTGCAGTTATGGATATGGATATGCAGAATTGGATACAAGGGACAAAGTAACGTCTGAGGTAAGCTGAACCATAATTTTTTAACCTTATTTAACTGTTGACACCCCCCCTCGCGTTGTAGGTTTTTAGTGTTAAATATATTACATGAATAATTTTTAATTAAAAAAAATCTAATAGGTAATCGTAAACGTTGTAGAATTTTTTTAAACCGGACACTGTATGATACGCGTTTATAATTCACACGAATAATCTGTAGCCGGTATTCACGTATATGCATTTATAGAACTGAAAACTGGTTTAAAATATGATCTCGAGTTGAGATTTATTTCATAATGATGCATAATCAAACCACATCTTGGCAAGTGATACCATGTTATCTTCTGATACGCGTCGATAATTCACACGTATAATTTTTGATTGAAGTAAAGCTTAAAATCATCGTTGAGACGGTGACTAAATATCTTTTCGATTTTTGACTAAATATCTTTCTAAGTTTTCGAATAATAAATCAAAATATTATTGATTAGAATTAGAATATATGAGACAGTATAGATAGATAAACTTTCTGTACACATTAAGTAAAAATAATGTATTTAATAGTCCAAAATATTCTTATCATGTTTTTCAACAAAAATCAATTTCAAATAATCGATACATTTTTGACAAAATTTTTTGTAAGAACAAAAAATCTCAACGAAAGTTATTAGCGGCTATCTTTTTGGTTTCTCAAGTTGCTTATATAATTCTTGATATCCTGTTACACAAAACTTAAGATAACGTTGAAATTTGAATGCACTCTCTATGTCAGGATCATGATTAGAAAATTGTTTTTCCATACTTTTAGAAAATATCAAGCCCTCGCGAATGAAATCAGCTGTTAACATCTAAACTTCACCTTAGACTTCGTCATTGTTGATTTCTTTATTATCTTAAATTGTCATAAATTCGATCTAATGGTCCTCATAGCTTCCTAGCATTAATTCTTCGATGTCAGCAGTTTTCATGTTGATTAAAACAATCCATGAAGTAGACCAAGTTACTCAAACGTGTGCGGATATAAATCGACCGTCTTCTGATTAACGCTGTCAAAATTTGAATAAAAAAAAACATTTATTTGAGATTCGTGCTGGAACGAAAAATTCGTTTAAAAAAAGTATATTGATGAACCGTGTTATTTGAAAATCCTGTAAAAGAAAGCCGTGTGAAAAATGAGAGTTGGGTGTATATCAAAAATAAATTGTTAATAGATGGAGAATCAGTCGTGTTGCTAATAGCCGAGTCCTCGGTAAGAAAGATTCGCGTTTAGTTTATGTGAATGTTTGTTGGTGTATATGTCGTCGCACGTGCGCCACGTGGAGATCCAAGCTTACCGGGAGCTTACCGAAGGATTACCAGCGCATTCTGCTACTACCAGATAACACTGTGTAAGTTGTCGAGCGTTCACAGGCCGCTTTCGCGGAGGCAAACCCGCCCCTTCCGGTTCGACGCCTCGCTCGCTTCGAAATAATTGAACCTTCCCGCTTCTCTCTCTCTCTCTCTCTCACACACACACACACACACACACACACACACACAAACACATATAGATACAGACACAGGCACAGACACAGGCACAGACACAGGAACAAACACAGGCACATATTCTCTCACTAACTCACTCACTAACTCATTCACTCACACCAGTTTTGTCTCCACTCGCTCTTCTCGGCCGAACGATTCGAAAGATCGTTGATAACAGCCACTTCGTAATTGGATGATTTTCATGGGGAACGGTTCTGGGGGCTGAGAGTAAACGATAAAACCACCGAGAAGACTAGTTTTCTCTTTCTCACATTTCACCTTTCCCCCTACCATTCCCCCTTACTACTTTTTCTCTCTTTCTTTCATTTACACTGCTCCCTTTTTTTTTATTTTGTTTGTTTCTATAAGTGAAACTTCATTTTTTGGGATGATACCGAAAATGTTCAAAGTCAAAAAGTGAAAAGTTTTTTTAACGGAGTGAATTATTTCAGTGGTGGTGGGAGTTTGCAATTTGGGAAATATCGATTTGGCAAAATTTGTGAGAAACTACAGACCAGGGGGTGGGAGAGATATGGGACACAATTGTGCATACTGGGTGTAAGTAATTTTTAAGTGCAATGATATTTGGTTTGATAAGAACGATTGAAGAAATGTTTTTATTAGAGTAAAACCCAATTGATTATTTGAATTCAAATGATTTATATTTGTTCTAAATTTTTATTTCTGAAATCATTTCCACGTGATATAAAGATTCAAGTACGATTCAAACTATAATATACACCTGGCTCTTCTAACCAGCTGTTAACTTTCCAACAACTTCGAATAATGGAAAATCATTTTACCTGCATATTCTAAACATGTTTAGGAATCAATTTATGCAGAAAAAAAAGAAATTAGATTTTTTCAACTTATCAATACTTTTTGCTTCCTCCCGCATATATTTGGTTTTCCACAGGCCCCACCCCCTTCCGCTATCTCCTCTTCTTCCTTGTCCTCTTAGCCCTTCTTGTCTTTTTCCTTCATTTGACCAATTTTTCCCCTCCTTTTCATAACTCTTTCCCGTGGTCCTACCCCCGGCTTGTTCTTTTTCGGCAAAAAGTGATCTGTGTTTCTTCCTGTACTGCCACCTCCCCCCGCCGATCTACTTGAAGGCCTGTATCAACTTCTTGTTTCCTTGAGAAATCAATCCTTGAGTCCCGTAACTCGATCCCAAGATTTTTTGAAGGGACAAAAAATTTCCATATGAGTGCTTTATGCCTTCAGCGATTCCTAACTCTCAGTTTAATTTGTTATATTTCATATATATTAAAATAAAACAAAATAATATATATATATAAAGTAATATAGCGGCCAAAGGGACATTAGGGTAGTTTATAAGAGTGTAGTTTGAAAGAACGAGGGGATGACGAATGGTTAAAATGTAAAACGATCCAGAATCGATACATTAAATTATTGTAAATATTTGTTGTGTTTGTTGTATAGTCTATTATTATTAATAAAAATAATTATAAAAAATAATATATATAATATATATTATTATCTTTATTCCCAGCTTTACAGCCACGTGGAGTGACTTGGTTTACATATTACATTATTTACATTTGTTATCTCTTACATTTATTATATATATAATATATTATAAAAATAAAAATAATACATCATATATATATATATATATCCGAAATGAGATCTAAAACTTTATCAAGCACGCGTGCTGGATGTAAACGTATATAAATATCACTACACGTGCATGTAAAGTTGTATTAGTTCCTATTGACCATAATCGCAAGTCATTAGAGGGTAACCGTCAAAAGAATCGACTGAATTGGGGCCCGTTCGACACGCACAATCTAAAAGGAAAGAATGCGAACGGAATTTACCTGCTATCCAAAAGAATTCTCAGTGGTGTGTTGTTTCACCTTTTACTCTTTGTCCTACCCTAAAAAACGACTTTGTATCTTGACGCGTGTCTCAACTTGTTCATTTCTTTCTTTTTCTTTTTTTTATCTTGTTTTCTGTTTCTCTCTTTTTACTCTCTTTCGATATTTATATATCGAAATTTATTCGGAAAAGTGTAAAATTGGTTAATGTAAAAAATATATAATTTTTTGTTGTTTTATTGTATAAATGTATAGAAATATATTTGAAATTTTGTTTTACACAAAATATGATAATATACTTGAAATGGTTAATGCAAATATCTTCGTTGCAGTAATTGTACTGATTAAATGTGTTTTTTATTTATTTTTGTGATAAACAAACTACACAATGTTCGAAATAGTTTTGTGAATAACAATAATTAGATAAAAAATTAGTTTTATATTAATTAAATATAATTATGTAAGAGGTAATCGGTATAGTTTCAAAATAATATTGTGAATAATAATAAATAGATAAAAATTAATTATATAAAATTAACAAAATAATTAAGTACAGTAATCAATATAGTTTTTACATTAACAAGATTTACACATCTTTTGCAAAAATTCACTCTAATTCTTCGTTTTAAATCGTGTAATTTCCGTAAAAAGTTTGAAGTTATTTTAACCGTTCAACATTTTCAACTCTTATGAATCTTACATTTTGATTTAACATGAATACTGGTTATCTGTATAAATTATAATTCCAAATAACGAGAAACAAAATTATTTTATATTTCGAGAAAGAAAGAAAAAAAAAGAAGGGAACGAAACTTTGTCAAATGCACGATTATTTTTCTTTTGTTTCCTATATTGTAACACGGTTCCTTTTGTTATATTTAATGTATAATAAACGAACGAGAGAGAAAGACAGAGAAAGAGAGAGAGAGAGAGAGAGAGAGAGATCCACAGGTCTTTTGTAAAAATTCGCTTTGGTTTTTCGTTCTAGAGCGTGTAATTTACGTAAGAGTGTTAGTTCGTAGTGTCATTTGGTGTATTTCGACGGCACCTCGGGGCTGGAACAATTTACCAGAGGCTCTACCCTAAATGTTTACGTGCACGAACAACCCATTACATTATTCGAAAAATAAGAAAATTTTTTTCTCTTCCCAAAGGGTGGTCGTATTTCTATAATGATCAACATTGTATATAAAAAAGTGCCATGTTTCTTGTTGATACAATGTTACCTCTATCACTTATAATAATATATATATATATTTGTTTATTAATAATTACAACGATAATAAGAACTTATATTCATAAAATTTAGGTCATTTTTAAACGATGCTAATAAACATTAATTTTTACTTAATCATTAATTTTATATTTAAACAATTAATTAATATGATTAATTAATTTAATATATGTCGATATAATTATTTTTAATTGTTAGCATAAAATTAATCTATTTATTTTATTGTTATTCATTAAATTATTTCGAAACTATTAAAATTACACAGCAAATATATTTATTTAATAATAATTACAACTGTAATATCAATTTATAATTATTAAAGTATGATAATTTTAAACGATGCTATTAAACTTTAATATGTAACTGTATTAGTAACTAAAATAAAAGTAAATATTTAAACAATTTATTAAAATAATATAATCAATCAATAATTCTATGTTGAATTAAATTGATCGATGTTAAATAAATAAATAAATAAAATATATCTGTTATAGATTTTTTTTATAACAAAAGGAATAAATATCAATATACGAGATAAAATAGAAAAATAATTATTAATTGGAGAAATTGTTTGAAAAAATTAAAGATGAAAAGTGTAGAGAGAAAATGAATTTCATTTAATTCTTGTTTTTTCGAATAAAGATTTCTACTAATCGAAAGATCGTGTAAAATCAAAAAGTAAGATCAACCAAGTTGAAAATGTTGAACAGTTAAAATAGACGTTCGCGTGATTTCGCGTGCTTAGATTTTCAAGAGGCAGGTGAAACGTAACAACTGTCCCCTCGAAGGCAAAGATCGAACGTCCTCTCATCTTGTGCAATCTTATCGTTCGCTTTCATTTTGACCATCCTACTTCGATCCTAAGCACAAGTAGGCGTTACCCACTGGACTTTTGCGAAGGAAAGACTTTCTCGTAAATTGTTCTGCCTAAAGGAACAAGACACGAAAAAGAACAACGAAAAAAAAAGAAATAAAATACAAAAAAGAAAATAAAAGGATGAGTAAAGGAATCAGGGAACACGTGCCTTCTGTCTAATTACGAATCAGCCATCAGTTCTTGTCGTTTCTTCTTCTTCTTCTTCTTCTTTCTTTCATTCTTTCTTTCTTGCTTCTTTTTCTTCTGCTCGTTTATATTATCTCTAAAAAGTTTGTTATTTCATTGTAACGAGCCAATTTAATTGTAATTCGTATACTCTTTTGAAATTATTTTTTCTTTTTTAGAATATTTAAAATATTTATTTACAAATTATTATATCGTTACTTTTTCTATGATAATCAATTAATCTTAAATTAATTTAATAAATTTTGTGGAAAATAATTAGACACAGAATATGTATTTTTTTTTTTTAAATATTAAACAATTCGTACCACTTTCGCAATAATTGTTTTTAAATAGAATTTTTATTTATAAAAATAAATTGTTTTCATCTGTAAAATATATTTTTGGGATGAAAAATAACGAAACATATTTTATATTTTCAAAGAACATATGTAGTATAATAAAAATATATCGAAATCATGTTAAATAGCTTGCAACCTGTAAAAACATCCTATTTAAATTACACAAATCATACGAAAAAATATTCTATTGTATTATTAGGTTGTCAAGTATGAAATGGAG
>JACGTP010001143.1:0-12650 GCA_023678845.1 Mischocyttarus mexicanus
CTTTCTTTACAGGTGTAATCTCGAAGTAATACTTTCTTTACAGGTGACAACACGAAGTAATACTCTTTTTACAGGTATCTTCTTAAAATAATACTTTCTTTACAGGTGTCATCTTGAAGTAATACTTTGACGTTTTAGTTATTAATAAAATCATCGTTGGTACTTAAATTCTATTTGTGTGCACCCCTCGTTTTCATTTCGTCATTTTTCTATGACTGTGTCTTGTGATTACTCTGTTTTGTCCAGAATAGTTCTGATGTATTTTATATAAGTTTTTCTTGAATTCAGGTCATTGAGAATGATTATTTTTCGAAATGGTTCATCGTTTGTTCATCGTTGTTTCATCGTTGTTTCATCGTTTGTTCATCGTTGTTTCATCGTTGTTTCATCGTTAGTTCATCGTTAGTTCATCGTTGGTTCATCGTTAGTTCATCGTTGGTTCATCGTTGGTTCATCGTTGGTTCATCGTTGGTTCCATTATTCGGATATGACGAATATCCCTCCTGGGTCTTCAGAAGCGGTTACCTCCTCGTGGTTAGACCTGGGCAATGGTATTTTACTTTCCATATAATGTTTATCATATTTTATATGCTATACATTCCATGGCAAGTAAAATTCCAGCAAAGACCGCTTACCATAAACATTGTAATTGTAATTAGTTTCTTTTCATTTCTTAATTAATATCATATATTTATTCCTATTAATCGTCAATCTTATTTTGTCTATAGAAACTAATTACTTTTATAATGTTTGTACTAATTTATCAATATTTAATTTGATTATATAAATTTCTTTTAGGCGAATTTTAAACTGAACAAAGCATTAGCATTTTTTAAGATATTAAATACCAACTAGTAATAAACAAAAAGTTTACACTAAATTAAGCATAAATTACCTCATATCTAATTTTTTTTATATAAAAAGGACTTACACCACTTTCAAAATAAACGGTCCGATATAAAATAGCAATTAACCTGCCTTCTAATTAACTTCCTTCCTTTTGAATAAGCCGATTAATTAAAAAAAGAAGCAGAAGAAGACGAAGAAGAAAGAGAAAAAAAAAATAAGAAAATAGAAGGGGAAGTCAATTATTTTGGGAGTGCACGTTGAGGTTCGCAATTATTTTCCTGATGTCGATTTTAACCGGTAGCCCCGTTCAGGAACAACGATTCTCGAAGACGACTTGAAACGAATTCCTTCTTTACTTTTTCGTGTTTTATATGGGGTTAAAAAAAGATGAGGAACTCTTACCTCTCCCTCTCATCATCCCTTCTCATCCTCTCATCATCCCCTCATCACCCCCTTGATCACCCGTTCAGTGTGGTGTCCTTCTTACTAGCTCGACGAAAAACCGATTGAACCGAATTGTTCCTCACTCTCTGACAAGCACCATTCATGCTGATAATTAGTACGATCTCCTTCACAATGCCGAACGAGCATCTTCTTTTCTTTACCCTTTTTTCTTTCTTTCCTTCCTTTCGTTCCTTTTTTGTCCTCTTTTTCTTTTCTTTTCTTTCCTTTCCTTTTTTACTATCCCTTTTTTTTGTGTCTTTTTTTTTCTTCTCATCCTATGGGTCGTCGTTTCCTGGCCCTTCGGCGCCGTTCTTTCCACCTCCCACTCCCCACGTTCGTCGATAAATAATCCTCTGTCAGACGTTCATTACGTCGTTAAGTTTCGGCTCGAAACTTATCCACCCTCTTTCGCCTTTCCAAACCCATCTATAGTACTTCTACCTGCCTCGCTAACTACCAACGCGAGTGTACCAAGTAGTATCTACTTACTTGGACCGAACATAACCAATAAATACCTTCCTTTTTTTTTTATGATTTTATTTATTTCACGATGTCAATCAGATTCAATGAGAAATACTCAAATTTGAGTAATTTTTGAAAAATTACGTAAATCTTACGTCATATTAACATTTTGTATTAAGTGTTGGATTTAATTCGTAGCGTTTTTTTTATGAAAGTGAAAAATTACATTATTGAAAATACTGCCCATCACTTGCCACTATTTTTTCCCATTTTTCAGGTAACTGTCGAATACCCCGTCGAAAAAACTCTTCGTCCTTGGAGGCAATCCATGAATCAATCCAATTTTGACAATCCTCATAAGATGTTCATTTTTCCCCTGATAAACCATGAGCCATTGATCGAAACAGGTGGTAATCCGAAGGGGCAATATCCGGAGAATACGGCGGGTGGGTTAAGACTTCCCATTTCAATGTTTCCAGGTATGTTTTCACTGGTTTCGTCACGTGAGGTCGAGCATAGTCGTCCAGTAAAATAACTTTATCGTGCCTTTTGCACCATTCCGGCCGTTTTTCCTTCAATGCACGACTCAAACGCATCAATTGTAACCGGTAGCGATCCCCAGTGATGGTTTCATTGGGTTTTAACAATTCATAATAAACTACACCTTGTTGATCCCACCAAATACAAAGGAGGAGCTTAGATCCATGAATATTGCGTTTTGCCACTGATGATGATGATTGTCCGAGCTTAACCCATGATTTTCTACGCTTAGGATTGTCATAATGTATCCCACTTTTCATCACTAGTAACAATACGATGTAAAAAACTTTTTCTTTTGTGTCGTTCCCGCAAAAACACTTTATTTGGGATAAACCTCAACATATTGAAATAATAGTAACATGATGTTATTAACAATTAAAATATAATATTTGTCGTAAAAATAAAACCTTGTTAGAGCTGGTTTACGATAAATTTGTTTCTGAAGGTGAAAACAGAATACTTTAAAACTCATGTCATCTTTAGTATAACGCTACGAGTTAATTCCAACACTTAATATTAACTGGGTATATATTTTGTCGTCAAGATTGCGTCAAGGTTGCGTCAGGGTTTTTATATTTTTGGAATTATTTAATTATTTAATTATTTAATTTTGTTGTTGTTGAATAAATTTGATTTATATCCACTAGAAGAAAACTTTCAATATTTGTTCAATTCTATCCAGAAACTTTGTTTTATACCGGATATTATTCGTGGGATTATTAAAAGTGTGTGACAGTTGGAAAGATTGTTAAGTTTAAATCTAATCGATAAAAATATTTACAATTAGGGTTTTATATACTTTTTCTTGTATCCTCGATATCGTAAAATATGACTACTTAAATATATTTTCTTCTGTTTTCTTCTTTTTACAACGGCATTGATTTCAATCGAGTTAAGAAAAGTTAGATTTCTTTTTTATTTGTGCAAGAAAGAATGAAATTTTTATTACACCAGAGTGGATTATGGGATTATGGGATTATGAAAAGTGAAAAAATGATAAATTGTTTCGAATGATCCTACTCGTCTTAAAGGAAAGTGATCCTAAAAAGGTAGTTTAGGGGATACGCTTGTTAAACCCATTTTTCATGGAAGGGTCCTCTTATCATCAGTCGGTATTCCGATACTAATTCTCTTTCTGGAAGGTAATGGGAATATTTTACCGTTTTTTTCCCTTCTTCTTCTTCTTTCTTTTCTTCTTCTTAGTTTTCTTTATTTCTTTTCTCGCTTGGACATGTTTGAAAATGAGAAAATCGGTGAGGAAATCTGTAATTATCGTTAGGGTATAATTAATGACAAAAAAATCCTTTTTTTAAGAATTTTTTACAGAGATATGGTTAAAGTAAATACATTCAAATATTTTACATGTTATAAAGCATTGATTGAACAACACACTGTAATTTTTTTGTAAAAAAATATCCAGAAATAAGCCAATAACAGAGCATTTACGAGGACGTTTCTTTAAAAAAAATATGATTCGCGGTTCCAAGGATATCTCGGAGTAGAATTATTAGAAATACAAAAATGAACAATTTTTTTAATTAAAACACAAGTTCATCCTCCCTTCCAACGTTTCTTTAAAGGTTTTTTTTAATTTTTTAATTTATGGTGGTGGTTCGAAGTCAAACAAGTGACTTTTTACGAACAATTCTGCTAAAAATTTGCCCCTTTTGTGGATGTGAAACCATTTTAATGTAAACAAGACAATATTTTTAATAATAATAAAATTCTAAAAAAAGATTTTAGATGATTAATGTCAATAATGAGACAGGTAGGTGGTTGGTAGATTAAAATCCAAGATTTTTAAAAAATATTATTAAACAATAATTAAATTAGAGAAAAGATAAAAAATTTAAGAAGAAAAAATACTAAATAAAAAGAAAAGAAAGTAAACTCTAATAATTAAAAATACCATCATTCTATTACCTCGATACGACGAATGAAATGAAATAGATGAAAATAAAGTGTACTATGATAGAAGTGACAGAGTGATAAGAAAGTTTTGATAAGAATTCATTGATAAGAAAGTTACTTAAAGTTAATAAATATCTTGACTCTGAAGGATATCACTTCTCACTTTTAAAATCACAGTGAAGGTGAAACACAGTGAAGAGTTTGGTTTCTTTTTTCTATTTCGATCATTCTTTTCTTGTGGTCACCTAATTTGTCGAAGAAATAGAAGGAACGAAAGTAAGAAAGTAAGAAAGTAAGAAATAAAAGAATTAACACGTTCGTCACCACGTCACCTAAATATGGGTGACGATTTTCTTTTTGAAATTAATAGAATACTTAGTTGGATTTTGAGAAACAATTTTTATGGGGAATAAGCTCTGAAATAAAAATATAGAATACACAACAACAGAAATACTAAAAATATACACATTATACTACACTTATTAATTTCTCCTTCTTCTTCTTCTTACGTTAGGCCTTCAGGCCTGTATTTTATTGGGCTGGGTCCTCTGAAGAAGCAGACACGTGGCCGTCCAGTCATCGTTTTGGGGGTCTCCTAGGTGGTCTAATTCTTTTCGGTCTATTGTCGCGTGCTGCTTTCACCATTCTATCAACATCCATTCTGGATATGTGTTCATCTTAGTTTCTTCTTCTGACTCGTCCCCATTTTACTATACCCTGGATATCGCATTCTTTTCTGATGTTTACATTCCTTATGCGATCTTTTCTTGTTTTTCCCTACAATCAGCCTTAGAATGTTAATTTCAGCAGTTCTTAGTGCCTGTTTCGTTCTTTTGGTGTCTGTTCTAGTTTCGATGGCATATGTTAATATTGGGAGTACGCATGTTTTATATATTCTAGTTTTTGTTTCCTTTCTCAGGTATTTGTTTCTTCATATGATATTCTTTAGAGCTCCTGAGACCACTGCCACCTTCCTTACTTGGTTTGTTGTTTCTCTATAAAGGTCTCGGTGACTTGTTATCTCTACTCCCAAGTAATTGAATGTCATCGTCTGTTTTATTATTCTGCCATTTGTTTCCAGTTTGCATCTTATAGGTTCTTTGGAGATAGTCAGACATTTAGTTTTTTCGGCTGATATGGTCATATTATATTTTTTCGAAGTGATGTTGAATTTATGAAGAAGCCTTTGTAAGTTGTCTTCGCTGTTTGCTATTAGGACAACGTCATCAGCGTAGCATAGTATGTTGAAGTCTTGATTTCCCATTTTGTATCCATTCATTGGTTTTACGCTCTCTATTATTTTGTCCATAACTAAATTAAATAAGAATGGGCTTAAACTGTCACCTTATCTGATTATAGTGTTTTTTTTTTTTTTTATTTATTTATTGTTTCCCAAACCGGGTTTACAAGGCGTTTTTTCAAGAAACGAACCCAAAACTTTAACAACTCGCCCTTCGTCCATACCACATCAAAATTAATAACACATTTCACATATACATCTTAACATAATCTAATAACATAACAACATTTACTTAACACTATTTACACTATTTACACTTATCATCTAGCCTACCCCCTTGCCCTCCTTCTCCTATCCTCCAGCTCTCTCATCCATTTCTCCCCTTCCCCTTCCTCGTCTAAAATTCCCATTATTCTTTCCGCTAAACCTACCTCCTCCCCCTCCTCCCCCGCCCAAGCGCATCTTTCTAGCACATGATCCCACGATTCGACTTCCCACCCACATACCCTACACAGCCTATCCTCCTGCACCTCCCAGTATCTGCCTCCTCTCATTTCATTCCCTAACCTGAATCTCGCTATCCTCCTCCTCCTCTCCTCATTTCCTTTCCCCACTAAATACTTTGGCACCCCTTCAACCCTTGCTACCTTGTACCATTCATTGTACCTCGACTCCAGTACCTGCTCCCACCTCTCCTCCTCTTGCTGGTTCCTATCAATCCTTCTCACCTCCTCCCATGTCTCCTTTCCCTCCCCCAACCCCTCTTTCGCTAACCAGTCCTTAAATCTTCCTCTCCCCTCCTCCCACCCCGACAATTCCTCCCCCCCTTTTCTCCTCCTCTCCTTCGCCTCCTCCAAACACATTCTAGCTAATTCACTTCCTTTCCCCTCCTCCAGCCTCCTTTCAAAACTCCAGGCCCTTTTCGCAGCTCTCGTCCTGATCTTATCCCTCTTGACCTCCTCCCTCACCATATACCCTGGCGTTCTCCACTCCACCCCCAGGGTCCACCTTATGTACCTTTCCTGTACTCCTTCAAATTCCTTTCTCTCCTCCCATCCCCATATCTCTGCCCCGTACCCCATCACCGTCCACACCAGAGTATCGAAAAGCCACATCCTTCTACTCCAATCCCTCCCAAATTTCCTCTTCCCTAATCCCCATACCTGCCTCATTACTGCCGCTGCCTTCCTCGCCCTATCCTCAACATGCGCTCCCTGCCCCCCGTTCTTCCTAAACACATACCCCAGATATTTAAATTCCTTGACCTCCTCTATTCTCTCCCCTTTCCACATCCATGCCACTTCCTTGCTCCTTCCACCCCCCTTCCTGAATCTCACTATCTTCGTCTTTCCCACATTTACCTTCAGCCTCTTCTTGTCCACATACCCTTCCATCCTCCTTAACATGCTCTCCATCTCTTCCTCCCTTTCCGCCAACACAACCACGTCGTCTGCGTACGCCAAGGTACACACTCTCCTATCCCCCACCTCCACTCCCCCCCCCTTCCCTTCCTCATCTCCTCCTCCAAATCTGCGGTCAACAGATTGAAGAGGATCGGACTCATGGGGCAGCCCTGCCTCACACCCCTCTCCGTCCAGAAACCCTCGCCCACCCCTCCCCCCGCCCTTACCCTACTAACCGTTTCCCTGTACACCTCTTCCACCCTCTCCCTAAGCCCCAACCTTATCCCCCTCTTCTCCATCGCCTCCAACAGCACCCTTCTATCCACCGAATCAAACGCAGCCCTCAGGTCCACAAACGCCGCAATCAATTTCCCCCCCTTTTTCGCAACTTGCCTCCCCACCAAATAATTTAAAACATAGACATTGTCCATGGTCCCCCTGCCCTTCCTGAAACCCGCTTGATTCGGCGGCACCAACCCCTCCCTCTCAACTTCCTCCTCTATCCTTCCCGCCAAGATTGCCGTGTACAATTTGTACAGCGACGGCATCAGCGTGATGCCCCTATACTCCTCCGCCCTCTCCCCTTCTCCCTTTTTAACAATCGGGACAATAATCCCCTCCCTCCACCCCACCGGCCAGCCTTCCCCTCTCCACACCCTATTGCACACCTCCCAAGCCATCCCCATCCCTACCCGACCCCCGCACATCCACGCTTCGTTTGGGATTTCGTCAATCCCCGCCGCCTTTCCCTCCTTCCATTTCCTTACTACCCTTCCGACCTCCACCCAACTTATATCCTCCTCCCTCCCTTCCCTCCCCCCGCCCTCTGTCACTATTTCAATCCTCCTCTCCACCCCTCCTAACAGCCCTACAAAGTGCTCCTTCCACTCTTCCTCCCTAATTTCCTCATTCACCCTCGTTCTCCTTTTCCTTCCCCTACTCACTATCTCCCACACCTTCTGCTCCGTCCTGGCCTCCTCCACCTCCTTAATCGCTCTTTCTCTCTCCTCCTCCTTCTTCCTCTCACACATTCGTTTGTATTCCCCCTTCTTCCCTCCATACTCCTCTCTTGTCCCCACTCCTCTCCTCCAACGCCGCAGCTCTTTTCTTACCTCGGCTTTTTTCTTCTTACAATCCACATCCCACCATCCTTCCCTTCTCTGCCCTTTCTTCCTCCCCCCTTTCTCCTCACTCCTCCTGATCTCCTCCATCACCCTACCCGTTAACTCCTTCACTCTCTCCTGCACATCCTCCTGCACCAACTCCACCTCACTAATCCCTCTACAAAACTCCTCTTTCATCTTCTCCGACCACCTTCCTCGACTTCCCCCGCCCTTTCCTCTCCTCTGCCGTCTCCCTACCTCCCTTCCTACACCTCTCACCGTCACAACCAGTGGGTGATGATCTGACTCCACTCTATCCTCCACGATCATAGATTTTATCTCCTTCCTTGAGACCTCATCCGCCAGGACGTAATCTATGACCGTGCTGGCCTTTCCTCCTGTGAATGTATATTCACCCTCCTCATCTCCCACTATACTGCCATTCAAAATCCCCCATCCTACCTCTCCTAACATATTTGTTAGCCTCCGCCCTTCCCCATTCACCTTCTTGTCCTTTGATCTTCTCCCTTTCTCTCCCTCCTCCTCAGACACCTCCGCCTTTCCCCCCCTTTCCCCCGTCCTTGCGTTGAAGTCCCCTCCTATCACCACCTTTTTTCCTCTTCCCTGCCCTTCCATCCACCCTCTTAAACCCTCCAACTTCCTTTCCATATCCCCATTTACATAAACCGCTATCACCGTCCAGCTCTCCTCTCCCGCCTTTATCTCTCTCACCATTATCCCCTCTACCTCCTTCTCCACCCTTTCCTCCCCGTCCACTGTTAACTCCTTCCTCACTCCTATCAACATTCCCCCTATTCCTCTTCCTTTCTTACTCCTTCTCAACGCATCTTGCCTAGTCCACCTGTATCCCCTTGGCAACCTGCCTTTAATTTTCTCCCATCCTTTCTTTTCCAACCAGGTTTCCAACATCACCACCACATCCCACCCCTCTAGCCCTTCCCAGAATTCTCTGTCCTTGTTATTCAGACCCGCTACATTCCAAAAAGCCAATTTCCAATCCCCCTTCCCCATCTCCTCCCCCCCCTTCCTTAGTTTTTTTGAGCAACCCTCTGCTCCCCTCCCCTCACCCACTCCCTTCCCCTACCATCCCTCAACTTCTCCCCCTCTTCATCCCAGAACCATACCACCCCGTTTATGTTCACCCTACCATACCCTACTCTCACCCACTTTCCC
Source organism: Mischocyttarus mexicanus (assembly GCA_023678845.1). Lineage (NCBI taxonomy): Eukaryota > Metazoa > Arthropoda > Insecta > Hymenoptera > Vespidae > Mischocyttarus > Mischocyttarus mexicanus. The sequence goes on from JACGTP010001143.1 coordinate 9,147, forward strand.
CTTCCCGCTTCTTCACTCCCTATCTCCCTTAACCTCCACTGCATCTTCCTCTCCTTCCATGTCCAATCATCCCCTATTATCTCTCTTCTTCCTTGCAGTTTTCCTTTCCTGCTCATCACCTCTCTCTTCCCCTCCACACTTTCCAACTTCACCTCCAACATTGTCTCCTCCCCTTGCTTCCTCCTCTTCCCAATCTCCCTCGCCTCTACTATCTTCACCTCAGCACCAATCCTCCCCAACATATTCTCCGCAGTCTCCCTCGCGGACCTTCCCATCTTCACCCTCTTTATTATCACATTCCTTCTTCTCTCCTCCCTCTCTCTCCTCTCCATCTTCTCCTCCATTTCCTTCACCTTTCTCCCTATTCCTTCCTCCTCCTCCTCCTCCCTCTGCACCCGCCCTCCTGCCTTACACCCTTCCACAACCCTCTCCTCCGTCTCCTGGCTTCTCTTGCCATCCTTTCCTGCCTCCTGCAACCTCTTCTCCAGCTCCTCCACCTTCTTCTCCAATTCCCCTATCCTTTCCTCCCTCCTCTCCATTTCCCGCTTCCATTCTTCCTTACTCCTCTCCATTTCCCGCTTCCATTCTTCCTTGCTCCTCTCTCGATCCTTCTTAATCTCCTCTCTCACTTCCGTCATCCAGTCCTTCGACCGCAACCCGTCCGCCTCTCCACGCCCGCTTCCCTCACCCTCACTTCCTCCCGGCGACCTTGGGATGATTGTGCTCCTACTAAACACCTTTTCCTCCTCCCCCTCTCGCTCCTTCTGCCTCCTCCACAATTCACTTACTCCCGCCGTCCTTCCTCTACTCGCGCTTCTTGCTCTTGTTAGCCTCTCCACGTTGGTCTTCCTCCCTCTCTTCTTGTCCGCGTCCATTCTGCCCACACCTTCTCCTCCTTCCTATGACCTACTTCTTCCTTCCCTCCTGCTTTCAAACTTCCCGCCTTGAGTCCGCTCTTCTTTCGCTTCCTCTCACCGCCGCTTGGCCGCGTTGCTCCACAGGCTGCCTCTCCTCTCTCCGCGAACCCCTCTCCTTAATCCGCTTTCCTAACCTCTCTTTCTTCCACCTGCTTCTGATCCCTTTTTCCACTTCTCCCCTCAATCTCCACACCTGCCTTTATTCACCCAAGCTCCTTTCACCTTTCCGCAACCTTTTCTACCACTTACTCGTATCCTCTCTCCCCGCCTACTCCCAAAAAACACCTTTTTCGTACGAACCCTCACTGACCCAACTATTCCCTCGGACGCCCTCTATCCTATCCCCTCTGATTATAGTGTTTACTGGTATTTTTCCTGTTAGTTTTCCCTAGATTCGGATTTTGATTGAACAATTAGAATTGAGTTCTTCAACAATTCTTATGATTTTCGGTTGGACCTTCTTTTTCTTTAAAATTTCAGTTATGTTGTTTGATTTTATTCTGTCGAAGGCTTTGGTTAAGTCGACAAAGCACAAATAAACTGGATTTTGATACTCAATGGCTTTTTTTATAATTTGGCGCATGATATGATCTATTTGGCTATTCTAAATCTGTTTTTTTTCTAAATCCTTGTTGTTTCTCGCTTATTGGTATTAAGTTGCGCAACTTTACTTATTAATTTATTATGTAAAACTGCATATATTCTTTCATAATTTTTTTATTCAATGAAAATATGCTCCATTTGTTTTAACACACTTTTCCCAATAAGACTTTAAAGTATAGATGTCTATCTTAAAAAAAATTCTTAAAAAAATTCAGAAAAAACATCACAGTTTTTTCCAATGAATCCACAGTGATCATTGGTTATCAATGATGATCAAAGCATTTCAACTACTTACAATTATAAAAATTGAATGAAACCTTACAGTCAGTGCATTTTGAACATTACCTTTAATTAGAAATTACTTTCAAATCAAACTTGTAACATGACCTGTCTTTTATGTAGTCGTATATCATATCAATTTATTATTATTTTACCATAATAAATATGATTGGAATAATAAAATTATTACTGTGTCGTTTTGAGCAAAACATGTGATTTTGGAATGGCAGTCAAAGTGTTAAGAAAGGTAGCAAGGAAGTAAGAATGAAAAAATGAAAGAATAAAAGAAACTCAAAAAGTAAGAAAGCAAGGAAGGAATTAAGAAAGAAAGAGACTCAAAAAGTAAGAAAGTAAGAAAGATTGAAAAGAAGGAAGGAAGGAAGTAAGGAAATAAAAATGTGGAGGGAAAGAGGATTCCACCTCTAACGGGGATCGACGAATCCTGTGGGTTCTTTCGATGTATCCAAGTAGATACTCTTTCTCTTTCTCTCTCTCTCTCTCTCTATCTCCTTTCTCTCTCTTTCTCTCTCTTTCTATCTTTCAATCTATTTCTCTTGCAGTCTCTCGAGCAATCGGTATCTCTGTTCATCTGACGCATACACACTGTTAGTGGACACCTGCAAGCACGCAGACTCGCGGTTCACCGGAAACTCGTTCGAGATCGTCTCGAGGAACGCCGCGCTCGTGTCAGATCCTTCAGGATCGCGCGGACCGACGCACGAGGACGTAGCCACGCTACTATTTAGTTCGTTCCTTCCCTTCGAACGGGTACGAACGATAAAGCCGAGATACACACGCACCAACTTTTTTCTCTTTCTTTTTACTTCTAATTCATTTAAACTTATAAACTATTTTTATTTTCAACGATAATAATCAATTACATCAATAACAACAACAATAATAACAATAATAATAATAATAATAATTAATTAATTAATTATTCAAAGTGATTTTGATAAATCAAATTAATAATCCGATACGTCATTAAAAAAAAATGAATTCTCATTCAAAAGAAAAGAAACGAGATCGAGAAACACAGAAAGATTGATAATCGAGATTAAGAAAAATAAATCTGTGTGATAATGTTCCATTGGTTTTTTTATTTCGTTGAAATACATTTCGAACGAGAGGATCTACGTGTTATCGTCGTACTCGATAATTATTTTCAAAAAAAATAGTTTGTGAATTCGCAGTACACCGTAAACTACCCCTCTCCTCTTCTAGAATGTGAAGGCACGATTACAATGCAACTATTAACGAAGGGAATCGTACTAAAAGTCTGCCTCTTCTTGATACTTTTTTTACTACAAGGTGGCAGGTGCATCAAGTGGCTGTGAGTATACACACACACACACATATACACACACATACTACTTTTTGTGTATTTATTTTCTACCTGTTTAAATTTTTCTTTTATATATTGAATTATATTCTTTACACATATTCGTTTAATCAATTTTTTGCATCACCAATTGTTTGTACAAATAAGTTTCAGCTGTTCAACAAAATATGACTTTGTTTATTAAATTATGGTTAAAATTGTCCAATTTGAAACGTTGTATTTTAAGATTGGATATCTTTGGACAATATAATTTTGATGTATCAGTGATTTTCTATCAGTAACAGATATTTTGTTTCGAAAATGTCGAGTTTTGAGTAGAATAAACCTCATTTGTTGAAACTTCTTTTGATTGATTTATTTAAT
>JACGTP010001144.1:0-12648 GCA_023678845.1 Mischocyttarus mexicanus
CTGGGTAAATATTACTATAAAAAATAAACACTGGGCCCATAAACTGTTGGGAAGTGGAAATAATGATTCACTGGTTTATAAAAGAAAAAGAAACACGTCTTTGTTATATTTATTATATTGAGCTGAGACAGAGACGTATTTACGCTAGCACGGTTTCTAAGGAAGTGAAGAAAAAGAAAGAAATGCAACTGCGTCCAAGCGCTTAAAGTAAATAAAGATTAGGAGGCTGTGTTTGCATAGTTCGAATACAATCTCGTATAGGTATTCTAGAAAATGCTAGATAAGTTTTGAATACAAGAGAACTTTAACGTTCAATTCAACAGTTAATATAAAATCCACATTCATTGATAGATGCCTGACTCAAAATCTTGGAGAAGTCGTCGAGCAGAAAAACTGGTCAGAGTGAAAGACTACTATACGTTAACTTGCCAAACAAAAACTGGCCTTTCCCCCCTTGAGAAGCCGACTGTAACAGCCACCGAAACATCGCCATCTACTGATTCAACTACTTTTATTCCGACTAAAATCACGCAAGGTGGAAACACGGTGTTTGCCATCGACGGACTGAACACAAATATATACATATTCGTTGTCCTATTTATATTTCTCCCATTTACATTTCTCCTATTATTATTATTATTATTATTATTATTATTAGAAAATACTGCATCAAAAATTTTTATTTTTGGTTTCACGAAGCTTCATGCACAAAGCACAAATTGTCCCAATACTTCGACAAAAACAGTTGTTCCTAAACTGAAGCAAAATTTCAATAAATGCTAAGATTTGGATGACCTATAAGAAATTATTAGTTTTTATAAATTCAATAAATATATAGAGACACAGGTCAAAAGAAAAGAAGATAGCAATTTATGCTTACTCAATACATATCTCTTTTAATCTCTTGGTAATTTTTGCAAATGTAAGATCTCTAATTTTGATCTACAGTTCGTTTTTAATACGATTATTGAAATAACAGACAATCTGATTTAATAATACATTTATTAGAAATTGTGATATCAGTCTTGCTTATTCTTCGTCTTTCTTTTTCTTTCAAATGTAAGTCTATAATTACGGTACGGGTTCACGAATTTCTTTTTATACAGATAAAAAACGTCGATGCTATAGTCCACCCTCCGAAATTCGATCGTCAAAGATTACTTCGATCGTGTCGACGCGATTCTACTGCTAGTTTTTGGTGAATCATCAAAGAGATCAGAACTATTGGTTAACTAGTAAAAGCGAACACACATTTTATATAAATCATGCCAGTAAGCATTAATAATGGTTTTATACTATAAATTTATGCAACCTAAATCCTTGCGTTAATCTGCATACATATTATACAAATTAGTAATTGCTATTTAATAAGTTTTTAATGCTATTTAATAAGTTTTTAATGCATTACACATAACTATTTATTATATAAAACAAAATTTGGTATTTTTTAACAATAAGTTTACATTTGATTTGATTTTTATTCCAAAAGCAAAAAAATACGATTTTCTACAGAATCTTAATTTTTATATGAATTTTAAATGCAGAACCTGTAAACAGTGCATCAAATTGTATTATGAACGTATTTTGAGATTTGCAGTGATTATCAACTACAATCGTTCTACTAAATAATTATAACTTATAAAAAAGCATTGACTAACTCATGAAATATATTATAATTTAATGTTGTTTTTTTAATTTAGTATATAACAAACATATATTCCATTTTCAGTAGTATCTAGTAAATAAAATAAAATTAGTTTTACATAGTATATAGCTGTCACTAAAAATCGTGCAGAAAAAATATGTTACATTCTTTAATAATATCTAATGCAATATTTCAATTAACTTCAACCATTTTTTATTCATATTAACTTTCAGAATATTCATTTTGAACTGTTTTCTTAAAATCTTAGTTTTTTTTTTACTGTTCTTCTAGAAAAGTTTTTCTATGGTTTCTCTTATTGGAAATATTGTGGGTCTCTAATATTTTGTCCAATTCGTTTATAAAATGCTTTATTACATAATTAAAAACTATTGACATTTGAAAAACTTTAGGTTAGTTATATAACTACCAACAATGTATCATGTAAGATAACATTTTAATTCTTTATTTTGTTCTTTCCCATTTATTAACACGTTGATCGCCCAACGTTTTTGCTTGAGTTTCCCACTGGGCCCAAAAGTGACTATCGGAGCGCATGACATTTGAAAAGCGGTATCGGTCGACCAACGATGCAATTCCAGTAGGCACATGCGTTGTTGAATCTTTGAATAATTACGAAGTATAAAATATATTTATTTCTTTTTATTATAAAAAGAAAAATACACAATCAATACACCTATAAAATATAATATTTTTATCTAAAGTTTGGAGGAAATGTAAGCAATGCGATAAAAAGAATATCAACGATGCAATTCGATTAGGTACCTGCGTTGTCGCTTATCTAATTTTACCGAATTTTCAAGTGATTATAAAATATTCATAAAATATGCAGATAAGGAAATTCCGAGAACTTCTAGTTAGAGAATAGATGTCCTTGAAAAATATTAATCCTGACGAAAAAACAAAGAATAGTAAGAAAGTGTCTCTCCGTATAGAGGTTCGTAAGAATATGCAGAACAAGCCTATAAGAAGAATGTACGTCTCATGCTACCAGCAGAAGAGATGAATTGTCGAACGCCAAGAAGCGAGAAAAAATATAAAAAAAACTACAACCTATTGTCCCAATTGTCCAAATTCACAACAAATGTGTTGGAAGTGTTTTACTGAATACCACAAGTCACCGTAACATAAGGAAATATTGCATCTCAAGTATAAATTAATAGATTATATATATATATTATAAATAATAATGTTTGAGATTATTATATTTTCGTTTTTCATATTTTATACTTATACTTTAATACTTATTCCATTAAATTTCAATTAAAAATACTATTTAAAAAAAAAATAAAAGTGTCACCCAAAATGGGTGACGGGGCTTCTCAGCAAACGTACCTGTCATCCATTTTGGGTGACATGGCGCTCAACGTGTTAATAGTTTCTTTCGAATACTATCATAAAATGTAGTTTTTTTTTATATTTTTCTAATTGTTTGATAGCTCTGTTTCTTATTTAAATTGCTTGAAAATTAAATTGATTGCGGATCAAAGACACAACCCAAGATAATATAGAAACTTAAATATAAACTATGCTTATTAATGCAAAATGATTATTATACACAGTGAAAATTTATTTGAACCTACTCGAACAGAAGATACATATATAAGAGGAGGAACGCCATATACAGGGTATGGACGCGTTGACTACTACCAAATGTAGCATGAATATTCCTAAGCGTCTAATGCTAATAACCAAACGCTAATCTTAGGATCGTCTTCCATTTCTCTGACAATTCGTTCGCTTATCCCTCACGTATATTGTTTATTAATAGTTATTAAACTCGTATCTATTAAAGGTAGTTATTACCTTAAATATCTTACATGATGTTATTGCTATATTTAATTGTTTTTAACTATTGATAAAGGAAGAATGATTTATTTTAGACCAGTTTTTACATTTTCATTAATAATGTACGATTTTTACTGACAATTAAGTGTGAAACACAAAGTTTACTGAATATTAGGCAAATTCTTAACATATAATATTTTTATTAAGTATTAAATAAAAAGTTTAATTTTCTATTATTTAGAATATTCATGTTCTATTGAATATACCAGAAGTAGAAATATAAAACCGGAATTTTTTTGTAAAAAGTATACGTCTGTTATTTGAAAATGATAAAACATATTTTATTCAAAATAATCTTCATTGCTATTTATACATTTTTCCCACTTCTCCAGCAGTTTATGAATGTCACGTCAAAAAAAAAGTTCTTCTTTTGAAGCGAGCCAGTTATTGAGCCATTTTTGTACATTTTCATACGAATTGAAGCGTTGTTTAGTGAAAGCGTTTTCCACATTGATGCGAGCAGATGATAATCGGACGGGGCCAAGTCTAAAGAATAAGCCGCATGCGCTAGTATTTCCTAACTAAACGTCTCGATCGTTTCTCAGACCCGTTCTCAGACTCGATCGATTGAAATCGATCATTTGCTGTTGGTAGCTCATAATAAATTACACCTTTCTGATCTCACCAAACAAAGAGCATTGTCTTCTTTCCAAAGCGATTTAATCTTTTAGTGTATATCGATGGTCCCACTTTCTTAATCTTTGCCATGGCTTTCAAACGAATGGAGACGGCTTTCTGCGTCACATTAAATTGATCCGCGAGTTTTTCTTGAGTTCGAGTATCATCTTCATCCAATAGGATTTTCAATTCGTTGCCTGCGAATTTTTTAGGTTGTTTCCCACGCTCTTCGTTTCTCACGTCAAAATTACCACTTTTGAATTTTTTGAACCACTCGAAACACTGTGTTTTACCAAGAGCATGTTCACGGTATGCTGCGATAAGAATTCGATGCGAATCTGCAGCAGTTTTCTTTAAATGATAACAGAAAACCAATGTTGTCCGCGAATAGTAGTTCGTAGACACTAAACTCGACATGTTTATGGTTGTAGAAAAATATACCAGTGTAAGGAACTTGGATTGTTGTGTGTTGAAAATCTTTGCCAGCTGTTAGAGAGAGATGATGGCGCTGCAGAAGCGGTCTTACGATCCCTAAACTGATGACTAGCATCATCTATAGCGAAATTCCGGTTTCATACTTTTACACTTTATCTGGTAAATTAACCAAACTAATCAGTTAATATATAATAAATTTCTCGTTTCCATTAATTTGCTAAAATATTCGAGAGTAGAAATGATTTAAAAAATCTTGTCTTTTATCAATTTCTGTTAATAAATTCATCAGTAGAAAGAAAGAAATAGAAAGAGAGTGTTGAGAGAGAGAGAGAGAGAGAGAGAGAGAGAGAGAGAGAAAAAGAGAGAAAGAAAGATAATTTGTAATGTAAATTACAGTCAAGAAAAATATAAAGTAAGACATAGAATATTACATATTAGTAAATATCTTAAATACTATATTATTCCTAACTATTTTTTTTATTTGCAAACAAAATCACTGCATTAATTCTATATAAGATACGTACAAAACGATTTATTGACAGGAACAAGAAGAACTTGATCGTGCAGCTCTGATTTTATCTTGGAACAAGAAGCTAATGTCTACTCTAGGTCTTTGGCCTCATTCACGAAACAATCTTCGATTTTCTCTTAATTTTGGATACTTCAGCTTTCTTATGATTTTGGAATACCTAGATCTCTTTATATTTATTAATGATCTTGAACACGTTATTATGAATTTAACAGAGAATATGGCATTCTCCCAAATATTCGTGAGAATGAGTATGTTATGGAAATACAACGATGAAATAGGTAGCCTCATCACTGAGGCAATTAAGGATTTTGGTAAAGAAAAATACAAATCGAAAGAGGAAAGGCAACTATTTATTTCGTACAATGCTAAATCTAAGCTTTTTATGAAACTTCTCATAACGTTCGTCGCTCTTACTGCGTCTTCGTATTATTTGACGCCAATACTAGTGTCCTTGGGCAATGGTAAGACATTTTTTAAATTTTGGATAGAAATAAATTATGTTCTGATTGAGAGACTGATAAATATGATTTACATAATTTTTCTTTGATACTTGTATCACTGTTTAACGAACGTTAATATTATAAATTAAAGTTTATATATAATATGTTTTCAAAATAGTGTTACAAATTTTTATTTTGGTTACATACCATTTTCTAAAAATATTTTTATGACAAAAGGTACCAAGCAAATAACTTATTTTATAATTAATAGCTATTTTCCATAATATGATGTTTGTGAAATAAAAATTTTGCTTATTTTATTAACCCTTTTGGTATAACCGTTATATCAAGTCTCGATTTTACTTTTATGCAAATCGAATCAATAATAATAATTATTATTAAATATTAAACTTAGATTTACTATTTTGATTTTTTTACAGGACTTCCCGTAATAGAGGTGGGAAATATAAGTCAAACCATTTATTTGCTGCCGTATCGATTCTACACTTTCTATCCATTGGAAAATCTACAAAGCTATACTATTATCTACGCTCTCGAACTACCGTTCGTATTTATCAGTGGTTTTGGACAAAGTGCTGCAGATTGCATTATGGTTACTCTTGTTTTTCACATTTGTGGTCAAATGTCGGTACTTGCATTACAAATAAACAATATCGATATTGATAAAAAAAAAAATAGAGAAGAAATACAAGCAGTTGTTGAATCACATACACGATTATTGCGGTAAGATATGAAAAAAATTGTTCATTTTTTTTTCCAAACTACTTTTTTCGAACTGCTGGAGCTTATATTTCGAGAATTACCTAACTATTTTTACTAATTGACATTATTACTTTTTTATACTATTATTTACAAAGTAGCATAGGATTTTCTGGACTAGTTGCTTCATTCAATTTGTGTTAAATTTTTAAACAAAAATGCGACATCTTTTTTAAATAACTGTTATTTCTACAAGAATTTATTGAAAATTTTTCTCCTGTGCTACAATGTAATCTCACTACGTTCTTTTAAAAAAAATCTGAACCGATAGCAAATATTCCGGAAAACGCGTACCACAAAAAAACCTACATAAATATATCTCCGCTATATTTTATACTATTTTAAAATAATTTTTAAGTAAATATATTCATCAATGTACATTATATTTAGAAATAATAAAAAAAAAATGTTCTTTTTTATACTAGTCTTTTCGAGCGTGAAGGTTTTGTAACTTCCTAAAGATATAAAATAACAAATTATTAAATAAATCAATAATGCAGGATTTGAGAAAAAAAATTTAATTGCTGAACTAACAAAACCGGGACTCTAACCTATATTAAATAATATTATATAATATTATTATATATAATTATTATTAAAAATTATTATATATAATGGAAAATAATAAGTGGCAGCTCTATCTATGAGGTATCAAGAGTTCGCAATCGATTTTTTCACAAATCATTCAACAATAATAGTTATTTAGAATGCTGTTTTTTTCATTGATTAAAGAATTACATCACTGTATCAATATCAATAGATATCATTATTACACCGCCTGCGGTATTTCTCTGGGTGAATTTAGTCTCCTAGAGACACTGTTACCGATACCAATAAGCGAGGAACAACAAGGACTTAGAAAAAACAGATCCACAATTGACGCAATATATATTATGCGTCAAGTCACAGAAAAAGCTATTGAGTATTAAAATCCAGTTTATTTGTGCTTTGTCGATCTAACCAAAGCCTTTGACAGAATAGAACTTACCAACATAACGGAAATTTTAAAGGAAAAGAAAGTCCCACTAAAAATTATCAGAATTGTTGAAGAACTTAATTCTAAATGTTCAACCAAGATCCGAATCCAGGGAAAATTAACGAGACAAATACCAGTAAACACCGGTATTAGACAAGGTGACAGTTTAGGTCCATTCCTATTCAATTTAGTTATGGACAAAATAATAGAGAGCGTAAAACCAATGACTGAATACAAAATGGGGAATAGGAACTTCAATATATTATGCTACGCGGATGACGCTGTCCTAATAGCCAACAGTGATGACATATAATGATATAATAACCATGTAATGATTTATTTATACTATATCAAGTTAATATTAATTAAAAAATAGTGGGTATCCATAATGGGGACACAAAAATTCACTTGCGTGAACTAGCGATATGTCACTATGTGAGTTAACCTAACCTCACCAATATGCACCCAGTCATATTAACGTTTTGTGTTCACTGGGCATATATATATAAGGATTTTGTATGTTGCACGACCGTTGTTTGTTCGGTACTCTATGCTTTTTATCCATAGCCGAAAGTCGTCGCCTCAGTTTGTTTGCTTGTTTGATGATGGTTAATAATTTTTGGAGATTCTACACTTTGCTTGATAATGAGATTTATTTATAACAATTTATATTACACACAACTATAGATGCGTGATGTTTGATATTCACACTTGCTACTTATGCTTGTTATATGCGTTTGCTTGCTTGTTTATTAGTCGATGGCTACGAGCATTGTAGCATCGACGAGCTCACGAATGTTAGTTACGAATGTTGGTTACGAATAGCGCTTATAGAAGTCTCTATTTATGTATAAATGCTTGCTTGCTTGTTTGATAGTCGATGGATGTTGGATACGAACAGCGCCCGAATGTTAACCACAACAACGCTTCCTGCAACGCAGGTCGTCCTTATATACCCCGCTAACGGGGGAGGGGGCACATGCTAAGAGCCCTAAAACTCCTAACACGTGATCGAGGAATTTCTCTGTCCTAAATAAACCGATACCTTTCCGTAAATCATAAACACACACAGATACAGCCCCTCAATCTTCTACAATAAAGAAGCGATACCGCGTTATCGCTCGACGCGGTGTATGATTGATTAGCATCTATGGTTATTTACTGATAGACCCAAAGATATACGGAATAGGATTTCTTTCCAACTCCTTGCGTTGCGTTGGTGAAGCAACAAATATTTCCTAAGCACTGTGTGTATTTTTTTGCTTAAGATTAGTTGGTCGTTGCGTCACGAACTCAATGCGAGGAAGTTGAAAGAAATCCTATTCTTTTATATCTTAAGATCTATCAGTAAATAGCGATAGGTTCTAATCGGTCATAGACCGCGCCGAGTTGTCGCACTGTCTCACTTTCGTTATTGTAGAAGATTGAGGGGCAGTATCTATGTGTACTTACAGGGAGAACACGCCAAATTCATGCCTAGTTTTTGCTTAAAATGGCACGCAACTTATAGACCTTGACTAGTACAATATTATTCTAAATTATTAGACACCAATTCTCAATCGTTTTTAGAATATTGGCCATTAAAATTTAAACAAATAGTTGAACACGTATGTATACCTGTTTTCTACCACGCTTAATACAAGCAGTTGGTAGCTAAGCTGATAAGGACGTAGACACATATTCGTGAGGTCGTGTGTTCAAGTCCCTTCGTCCTGAATTAACTTTTTTTTTTTATTTATTTTTTATTATTTTTTTTAAGTACGTTATTCTTACTTTAATTTTTTTCTATATTATATAGTTAACTATATTATATAGTCATATTTTTTTTATAAAAAATATAATGTAAAATAATTTTATTGATGCATTTATTTTATAAATTTATTTATGTATAATTTATAAGTTTTATATTAAAAATAAAAAAAAATTAAATAAATTCTTTTATTTATATATTAAATAATATTTCTTATCCCTAGAGATAAGTTTAATTATTTATTACTTAACAATTTTGTAGAAATATTAAATTCTTACATATAGGTACCCAGGTACCCCGGGTATTGAATAATGGGGTATCCGAATTTACCTCTAAAGTTTATTTATTTTTTTGCATATTTAAATATCTTAAAATATATAAATCGATAGAAATAGACTCAAATAACGAGGATCTAAAAGGATTTGATAATATGTCGTTAAATACAAAAGATATATAAGAAAGAACATGCAAAAGGGTACCCGGGTATTGACATAAGGATTAAAAATATAATTTTTTTTATTGTGATATACCGGAACGAAAAAAAACGCAATAGCGGCATTTGTTTCTCTTCGTCATAAAATATTCTTGCAATACTNTTTTTGCATATTTAAATATCTTAAAATATATAAATCGATAGAAATAGACTCAAATAACGAGGATCTAAAAGGATTTGATAATATGTCGTTAAATACAAAAGATATATAAGAAAGAACATGCAAAAGGGTACCCGGGTATTGACATAAGGATTAAAAATATAATTTTTTTTATTGTGATATACCGGAACGAAAAAAACGCAATAGCGGCATCTGTTTCTCTTCGTCATAAAATATTCTTGCAATACTTGAAGCGTTATACGAGTAATGATTTTTGTACAATATAAAATTTGTATAAAACTGCTTTAATTGTATTTCATTCAATATTTTAGGGAATTTCAAATAAGAACATATTTTCACAGTTAACGAAGGGGATGTTCTTTGACTCACAGACATATACTAAATACAGGACCACAGAAAAAAAGATATAATAACGCTATACAAAGGTTAGTGGTGGGGGAAAGAATCATAATTAATAGTATATCATACAACATCCTAACTTGGATAGGAAAAACTTAAATAGAAACTTATCGGTTAAAATAAAAGTGCAGAAGAGTTAAACTTTTATGGCTAATATTGGTTGTCCTGATAAATAATCAAGATTTATTACTACTACAAATATTATAAAAATTTTTTTAAAAAAATAATAATAATGATAATAACGATGAGAAGAATACATTTTTCTCTTGAATTTAAAAATTATTTTACAAAAAATTATTTTTATTGATTCACGAATTGTGTAGATTTAATGAATCCTAATTATTTTTACATAACATTTGTTTTTTTATCGTATTACTTTTTTGATTAAATCAAATAAACGGAGTTGTATTTAAACTCATTTAACGAATAGATCACTGGATTGCAAAACATTTAAAATTTCGTGGCATACATTTACCTTAACGGAGAGATGATTAAAGCATTTAATAATATTACGAACTTGGTAAACATGAAATTGGTTATTTCGTAACATATAACCTTCTAGATGAAATGTTCTTAAGTTAATCTATAATGGCTGTTTACTAAATTCTCTTATTGTTTCTCTGTTTAAACAATAATCTTCACAATTGTTTTAAAGATTATCATGTTTTAAATGTCACTTACAAATTAATTTAACGTAAATAAATATTACAGAATTTTCTGTAGACTCGAGAAAATCTTTAGCTTCTTGAACGTTTACAAAATCTATTATGAGTAAATATTATATTCGTTCATTTTAAAGTAATAAAAATAAACTGTCGATATTTCTTTAATACCTAACAAGAATAATAATAATAATATTATAATATTAATTATAATATTGTTCTACCTGGCATTAAGAACGGAAATTTCTCTCTTTCCAAAATCTACAGAACTATCGTCGTTTATGAAAAGAAATGTTTATATAAATATAAAAAAAAGAATAATTTTTTTATTTCACATAATACTTACATATGAATATTGTAAAGTAGCATTATATGTTTGATGTTAAAATTACTTCATAGCAAATTTGGGGGATAAATAATGATTCGTGTTAAATAAAAATAAAAAAATCCATTAATTGATATATTGCCCATCGCTTGCCACTACTTTTTCCCATCTTAAGGGCAGTTCACGGATACCTTTCAAAAAAAACTCTTCCCTCATTGTAGCAATCCAAAAATCCATCCCATTTTTAAACTCTTCATATGAAGAACAACTTAAAGCTTTAAAATGCATAACCAAATAATAAAATAAGTAGTATTTGAAAGAGGCAATATCTGGAGAATAGAGCGGATAGGTGAAGTCCTGCCATTTCTATGGTTGCGGATATATTGCCAATAATTTTGCGACGTGCGGTTGAGAATCGTTGTGCATCAAAATAACTTTATTGCCCCCTAATTCCGGCCGTTTTTCCTTCAGTCTTAGAAACTAGTGTCTCAATTGTAATTGGTAAAGTATCCTAGTGACGATCTCCTTCGGTTTTAACAGTTCATGATAAACTATAACCCGTTTATCCCACCAAATGCAAAGAAGGACTTTAGACATACGAATATTAACATCGGCCAGTGATGATGATGGTTCTTCAGGTTGATACCGTGATTCTTCACACGTAGTATTTTTGTAATACAACCACTTCTCATCACCGATAACCATCCGATGTAAAAAATTTTTTCTTTTGGGACGTTGAAGCAGTATTTCACAGGTAAATAAACGCTTTTCAACGTTCCTCGGATTTAATTAACGTGGGACCCAACATTCATTTCTTCGCATCATTTCCCAAGATCTAAGGCGGTTTTCTACAATGGACTTATAAACCCCCAAATAAATAGACAACTCTGTAATAGTTTGAGATAAATCTTGTTCAAGTAATTTTATCAAATCCTCATCTTCTAATCTTGTTCGCTTTGAAGCTTTAGACATCTCTTTCAAACAAAAATCTCCATTTTTAAAACGTCTATACCAAATCATACATGTATCATAACTAATAAACCTTTTACCATAAACTTCGTCCAAAATCCTATGACTTTTTCCAACATTTTGACCCTTAAAAAAATAATGGAGTAAAACTCTCCGCAGAAACAGATTATTTAGAGTGAACTTCGACATAATTAAATAATTGCAAATTGTCGTTATTAACTATTGAAAAATCAGATATGTCGTAAAAATAATACTAAAGGCCAGGTGATTTACCACAATATTAATTCTGAAGAATACTGTAATGTCACCGCCGTCTCACGTAATACCCTACGAAGGAGTCTCACGAAATAATATTCAGCCACTTATATAGCCTAAAATCAATTATTTGAAAATTTGTAATTCTAACGACTGTATTAACGACCAAAAACAGAATGTGTTATTTACGTACGTTCTCAACATACGTGTTTAATAATATTTAAACTCTCTTCCTATTTCAGATATATCAGAGGTTTGTATTACTTCTAAATTTAATGGTAAAATCGTGATAAGGTAATAATGTTATTTGAATGCACTTTTGACTTTGCAGTATGAACTAGAGATAAAGGAAAATAAATAACGAAACTTTTCAAATACTTAC
>JACGTP010001145.1:0-12647 GCA_023678845.1 Mischocyttarus mexicanus
TAAGTAGGCGATTGGTATCATATAACGTTTAGTTTGCTAAAAATGCTGAGGTGTGAGCCGTGAGATAGGAACATATATAAGAAAGGAGCATACATGCACTTGGGAGAAGAGAAAATATAGTTGAGAAGAGAGAATATAGTAGAGTAGAATAGAGTAGAGGAGATGAAGGAGAGGGCGAGGGTCGTGATTACTGCTGCTGGGGGCTAGAAGCCGATTCACCTTTTTCTTAATTTTAAAGCTTAACGAAAATATCGTGCGATATGCGTGCATAACGCGAGACTTATAATCTGCATTATTAGACGCGGGTAGGAATGAATACCCTAGCGGTGAAACTTGGTCCGAAGAGGGCATTAAAAATGAGATATTAAAAAATTTTATTAACTGCACAAATCATTTTATTCGGGCTGAACTTTAACAAGCAGGAAATTGCGACCTAACAAAAGCAATTGAAAATGCTATAATTATTCAACAAAACATAATAGAATCAAATCCGAACCTATTGTATAATGGATGTAATAACAACTATAATCAACCTCGAAGTATTCTGTACAATGATCGAAAATATCCAAACGCGAACAACAAATCTTAATCGTGACTGTAATCCGGACATTAGACATTTTAATCGCTATCAAAATTCACAACCACGGTCTTTTCTAGAGGAGGGGCGAAATTATCGTCTGCATAATTATCAAAATCAACGCTCAGAAAATTATGAAAACAATAAAACTTGTAACACATAGGAAAATTCTAAACTAAAGAACGTTGGAAACGCATTCTCGCCACTCGCTTATTATGAAACAAATAGATTTGATACGCTAACAGATACTCCTCCGATGGGAAGCAGGACCGCGATAATTACTCGGTTAAAAGCAGGAACAGAATTGACTTACGCGATACAACAAAAAACTCCCCTCTGCAAATTATCTAACACGACAAGTAGTAAAGTCTTATCATATAATGTATTACCCTTCGAACCAGTAAAATTTACGAGTGGTGGTTTTTTAGCTGATCCAAAGCCTAGGATAACAGGATACGTTAGAGTAATGAACTTAAGAGTGAACACGACCAGCATAAACGATTATTGTTAGAGAGTCTGCGCTAGCATAGTTTAGATAGTGCAATGCGTGTTTAAGTACGAAAGGTTAGGAATCGTAATTGGTTTAGTAAAAGGAAAAATTCGCAGAAAGGTGCGATCGTGTGTGTAAACGAGCTTGCTTATGCCTAAAGAAGAAACAACGAGAGAAGGCAGTCGGATGGGTTTATCGGCTGAATAAAGAAAAAATAATTAGTCAGTTAAAAATAAGAAATATCGAAATTGTCGATACGGACACATTTGAAGTACTAAGAAAACGTTTGATCGACGCTACAAGGTCGGAGATTAAAGGGGAAAAGGTAGGAAAAGAAGAAGATACCGAACAAGAAAACGTGAGTTCGAGCATTGAGTCACTTGTTTCCTCTAGCGATTCCGACGAAGACAGCAACATGTCTGGCGAAAACAATAAATTAGTGTTTCGTTTAACAGAAGATGATTGGGAGGTATTTCTAGAAAGGCTAGAAATACATTTTGAGGCAAGAGACACAAAAAATGAAAAGAAGGCTTCAACGTTGCTTATGAAATTAGACGAAGAAGCGTATAAGTTGATAAGCAGCTTGTGCGCACCGCTAAAGCCGAAAGAGAAATCGTATGAAGACATAACTAAGATAATGACTGATCATCTCAAACCAAAGCCATCAGAAGTAATTGAAAGGGTTAAATTCACACAAGCCAAACAGCAACAAAATGAATCAGTAGCCGAGTTTGAAGCTAGATTAAAAAAAACTTGCGCTTAATTGCAATTTTAGTAATTTAACGACATCATTACGTGATCAATTTGTTGTTGGCATTTACGATGAAGAAACGCGCATTTCGTTGTTTAAAAGTGAAAACTTGAACTTCGATGTAGCTTTGAAAGAAGCAATCGCGAGAGAATCGGCAGTAAAAAACGCGTCAAGTGCCAGGTGTACGCTTAAAAAAAGAAACGCGCAGAAAGAGATATTTTCGTTAAATCAGCAAAGGCAAAAAAATTTAAATAGGCAAAAAGAAAAAAGTGTAAATAGTAGCAAACCGAGCTATAGGCCGCGAGGAGAAGGTTATAATAACAACCAAAGGAAAAAAAAGACATAGTGTGCTACTACTGCGGGAAGCGTAATCATGTGCGCGCTGACTGCCACCACAAAAATAAAACGTGTAACTTCTGCAGAGGAAAAGGTCACTTCGACGTTGCCTGTTTAAAGAAAAAAAGTCAACAACTAAAGAGGAGCAACGTTCTTAAGCTGGTGAGTAGCAGCCGAGACGAAGTGACAACAGAGAGTTTATCACGCGAAGGAGATTTTTCCAATATCGACGTTGACCTGGGTAGGAAGAGTATAGATGAGTATAAGGATGAGCGTGTGTGTGGAAGTGAGAATCGCGCGCGCGCGCGCTGAAACAATGTATATCGATATGCTAGTGAATGAGAGGATTGTATGTATGGAAATAGACTCAGGTACATTTGCGACGGTTATTTCAAAGTCAAGAAAAGATAAATATTTTAAAAATGAAAAGATGATTAGAACTGATGATAAATTGCGTACGTACGATAATAAGACATTGCTTCCATTAGGAAAATAAATAGATTTAAAAGTAAAATTTAATGGTAAAACGCGTATATTGTACTGTTTCGTGTTACCGGGCGACGGTCCGATGCTCATAGGTAGGCAGTGGCTTGCGGCTTTTGGATGCTGGCCTCTGATTGTTAAAATAGATAATGACAATTTATTACACAAAATCGACCTAGATAATATTGAGGATTATTTTCTGAAAAAATATAAAGATTTATTTATAGACGAGCCGGGGCTGTATAAGAAAAGTAAAATTAAAATACATTTAGCGCTCACTACAGGTAGCGCTCACAGTGCGGCCTGACACCGAAAATAAAGTTGATCGTTTAGTTGGTTTAAAACATTTAGTAGAAGTTGAGACTAGCGAGTGGGCAACGCCCATTGTACCTGTATATAAAAGCAATGGTAAACTACGCATTTGCGGTGATTTTAAATTAACTTTAAATCCGTTTATAATAATTGATAAATACCAACTTCATACGATCGATGATATTTTTACCGTCATGCAAGGCGGAGTTTATTTTGTAGAGTTAGACCTATTTCATTGCTACATGCAATTCGGAGTTGACGAAGAAAGCTCAAAGTTATTAACCATAGTAACTCATAAAGGTTTATACCGCTATACAAAATTGCCGGAAGGTGTATCAACGGCGCCCGCAGATGTACAAAAGAAGATGGATGAATGTTTGCGAGGTATAGAAGGCGCAATCTCATACATTGATAATATTTATATAATGGGGCGTACGGCAGAAGAATGTATCAAACGAACAGAAGAAGTGTTAGAACGTTTGAGAGAATGCAGATTAAAATTGAATAAAAAATGTCATTTTTTGAAAGAAAGAATCGAAGTTTTAGGATTTGTGATTGATAAAGATGGATTACATAAAGCAAAATCAAAAGTAAACGCTATGGTTAATGCTCCGAAACCGCAAAACTTTAAGGAACTACACTCATTTTTAGGTTTGATAAATTTTTACGCTCAATTTTTGAAAAATAGATCTGATAATTTAAAAGCATTATATGATTGTGCAAATGCAAAAGAATTTAAATGGGATGAAAAATGTAATAAAGCATTCGCATGGGTGAAAAATGAATTGATTTCTCCACGTGTATTAGCAAATTATGACCCAAAAGAGGAACTTGTATTAGCTTGCGATGCGTCATCATACGGCTTATCAGCTATATTATCACATAGATACAAAGATGGTACGGAAAAACCTATTGCATACGCATCAAAGAAAATAGTTAAAAAAGACTTAAATCGCACAATTTTAGATAAGGAGGCGATGGCAATTATTTTTGGATTTAAACGGTTTTAACAATTTATATTTGGTAGAAATATAATTTTGCGTACAGATAATCAACCGTTACAATTAATTTTAGGGCCAAGAAAGGGCATTCCAGCAACTGCTAATAACAGATTGCAGCGGTGGGCATATTATTTATCAAGGTTTAGATATGACGTTAAATATATAAAGTCTAAAGACAATGCGAACTGCGATGCACTATCTCGTTTACCGATTGAAGATAACACCGAATTAATTGAGAACGATTTTTCACCTATACATTTTTTCGACAACCATAATTTTTTTGATAATAAAATGTTAGCAAAAGCTAGCATTTCCGATGAAACAATAGTAAAAGTTATGAAATATACTGTAAATGGTTAGCCAGATGTAAAAGAAGTATCGGATGACGAGAAAATGTATTATTCGCGCAAATTAGAGTAAACGATTGATAAAAATTGTTTATTTTGAGGGTTATGAGCGGTCATTCCGGAAAGTATGCGACAGCTAATGTTAAAAGAGTTGCACGCGTCGCATATGGGGATCATAAAAATCAAGATGCTTGCGAGGTCTTATGTTTGGTGACCAGGTATCGATAAAGATATAGAAGAGTATGTAAAGGCGTGTGCAACATGTTTATTTGAACAAAAGAAACCACCAAAAACGCCTTTAACTACATGGCCTTGGCCTGACCGTGCATGGCATCGCATCCATTGTAATTTCCTGGGACCATTTTATGGTGATATGTACCTGGTAATTATTGATGCGCATACGAAATGGCCGGAAGTTATTAATTTTAAGAAAAACACGAGAGCGTATAGGTTAGTTCAAGAGTTCAAATGTTTATTTACACGTTACGGTTTACCAGTACACGTAGTAACCGACGGAGGACCGCAATTTAGAGGTGATGAGTTTACGGATTTTTTAAAGAAAAACGGAATCGCTTATAGTTTTTCTCCGCCTTATCACCCAGCGTCAAACGGTGAAGCCGAAAATTTTGTCGCTACATTTAAGAACAAAGTCTCAAAAATTGTAAAGGGGGGAGAGACTATTGAAAATGCTGTAAATATGTTTTTATTTAATTATCGCAATATCGAACATTGTACAACTGGGAAAACTCCAGCGCAGCTGATGTATAAGCGAGACACGCGTACGTGATTTGATTTGTTAAGAACTAGCGTACACGCAAGAGTGGAGCAAAAATAAAGAGAACAAATTGTAGCTCGCGCAGGTAAGCGACAAAATAACTTAGAGATCGGTGACGTTATTGCATTTGATAACTATGCAGTTAGAGGTGAAAAGAGATTACCAGGAGAAATTGTTAAGAAAGTATCTCCATCAACTTACATTGCAAAAGATTGTAATGATAATTTACAAAAACGTCACATTGATCAAATTGTAAAGCGACCGCTTGTTCGTCGCTCTCCGTGTATAAATCAAAATTTAAAAAAGGCGGAAAATTGTAGTGTTTAAGAGTCGCAGCAGCAACGCGGTAAACGAGTATAGTTTATACGGTTGACGCCTCGTGGGGTGAGTGTAGATGTCGTGGAGCATGCGATGGACATGCGAATATTGTTACGTTACGCATCTCACCCACTCTGGTCGGTGCCGCGTTCACGTAAGCCACGTTTTAGGCTAAGTTATGTACATTACTTGATTACCTTATTCTGTTTCTACTCCTTACAACTAAGTTCCTATATTCAATAAACTTTACTATCATTTGAATTGTGCTCTCATTATTTACCATATCGTAATACATCACAGAAGGTACCGACGCTAACGATTTTGCCGTTGAAAGAGGAGGTAATCTCAGTAGTGAAAGAATTAGAGAGTGGCCGAGCTACGTCAGTCGTAGGTAACCAAACTAATAAAACCATGATGGGAGAAAACTTTTCGGAAAACGTTGAAATCGAAGCACCCGCTATAACCACACCCGACGGTGAAGCTACATCAGGCGTATACAACCGTCTGAAGGAAAATGTAACGGGAGGTAAAACATTAACGTAGTTAGGAAGTCTGAACACAAAATCTACAAGAATAGATAAAGAAGAAATAGATGATAGGAGAATAAATAAAGAAAAAATAAATGATAGGAGTATAAATAGAGAAAAAATAAATGACAGAAGAGTAAATAAAGAAGAAATAAGTGACAGGAAAAAAAATATTGAAGATATAATAAATGTTGAAGATATAATAAATATTGAAAATATTGAAGAAGTAAAAAATGTTGAAGATATAATAGCTGTAAAAGAGATAAATGACAGGAGAATAAATATAAATAGAGAAGTAAATATTGAGGAAATAGACAGTAGAGAAATAGACAAGGAGGTTAAGCTTAGAAAAGAAAAGTTAAATGGTAAAGAAATAAATCAGAATAATTTTGAAAAGAAAGTAGAGGAATTAGGAGATGGTCAAGCTACTTCAGACGTAGATAGCCACACAAGGAAACCTGCGCTAGAAGGAAAAATCTTAGAAATTATAAAATGTAAGGAATTTATGGCCGCGAAATCCAATGAAGCTACGTCAGAGGTAGGTAAGTCAAAAAAGATAGGAGAAAAAAGTTTTAACGAAGAACGTAACGAAACAAATCAAGTTTTAAAGAACGCGTGCGAAACTGTAGAGGAAACAGAAGTAGAAGTAGGGGAAATAGATGACGAGACGACGTAATCCGACTTTTGTAAACTACTATTAGAGAATAAAATAGATAAAGAATTCGATATACAGCACAATCCCCAAGAACTTGATAATCTATTTCACGAAAACAATAACGAAGCTGGTGTCAAAATGCATAATCAAAACTTTTATAGTGAAGTAGCGTTAAAATCACTCATAACAAGTAAAGACAGATTAATTGAATACAATTCTAGGATAAGATATAAATTCGGAAAAGCAAGTGTTAATGCTGACACAGGTTTTGATAATTCGATCGCGTTATTTAAGCCTATGGCACTATGGAATAGATTAAAGAAAATATTTAAAAATACGAGAAAGCAAACACGATGTTATTCTCCATCTAGACGGACAGCTAAGAGAAATAGGATATTCAGAATAAATATACAAATACCCAAAGTCCTTAAGTCATTTAATCATCCCCACCGCCACCAATATCGTCCATGTTATCTATCATCCTCTATCTCCTCCTTGGATTCCGTTGGTTCATACTAATCTAACCCTTGCGCAATGTTAGAACCGGTAGTTCTGGGATTATTTTTCTTTAAAACCATAGAATTATGTAACTAAAATATATTATACATAAAAAACTTCTCTTTTATTGAAATGATAACTGGATAACATTCATGTCTCATCAGGGTGAACTTTTTGACAACAATGTCTTTAATAGTTCAAAAAAAATATATATATATGTAGGATTTGTTCATAAAGAGGGATGACTTCCTCCTTGATGGCTCGATGATGACTCACTGCTTAGTTCCGCGTTCTCTTTCCACCGTCTTTTAGTATAACCCCTTATCGCATATCACTCATCTACGTATGAACGGCATAAAGAGCGAATGCAACATATTGCATTATTTCGAACTATTATAAAAATAAGGCGAAGCAATATAATGGGAAATATTTTTGTTACCGCAGCGTGCGACCTTCGATATTGAATAGTATGTACGAAAAATAATAGTGAAAGGAATTACGATACGAAAGTAGTAAAATAAAATCTAAGAATCAGAGATGATTTCTTTTTTTTGGCAGTTAAAGCAGGGGTAAATTCGATAAAATTCGACGTACCAAATAAATGGAAAAATATTAGTGGTAAAGTTAAAAAAAAGGATTTGTGTGTGTGTGTGTGTATAAAGATTTATAAAAAATTCTAAAATTAAAATATTGTAAATGAGACTCAAATTCAAAGGTATATGCGTGTATATGTATTCTCTATTGTAAAAAAAGTCGTCATGCTTTTTAGTTTGCATCAGTAACTGAAACATGATGAAATTCACCAATTTTAAGAAATAATAAGGACTGAACAAACCTCCTTACAAACAAAA
The DNA here is from genome assembly GCA_023678845.1 of Mischocyttarus mexicanus. Taxonomy (NCBI): domain Eukaryota; kingdom Metazoa; phylum Arthropoda; class Insecta; order Hymenoptera; family Vespidae; genus Mischocyttarus; species Mischocyttarus mexicanus. Next base: position 7,922 of record JACGTP010001145.1, read on the forward strand.
ATGAAAAGCTTCTTTAATAATTAATTTCTTTGGTTGCTGATTTCGATTGAAGAAATGACCAACCGCTATATCAAAATTATGCAAAACAGTAGAGGTTGGTCTTTTGTGTCTTGTTACTGGCAGCGATATAACGAGTAAGGTCTTTATTGATTTCAAATATAACAGCTACCTGACTTACACATCTACAACTTCACCGTTGACGTATGTGTTTGCTCCCACATTGCGAGGCATGGTTTTAGTCGCTTGAATGTGTCATCACGTTGGCATAAGATTCATGTGTCAGCTGTTCAAAATAAAATAAAAATGTATTACCAGAAAATGGACACAAATTAGTACTCAAAGTACAGTATTTGAGAGCACCTGATATTCCTGGCGAAACGACAATTTGTATTTGGAAGTCTCACAAAAGACTATCATTGGGAAATAATATTGGCGGAAAGATTTTCCACCGCTTATTAACTAAACGGAAAAAAATTCTGGAATAAAACAAATTTTCGAGACAGCAAAGCAACTCTTAGATCTGTGCCTTTAGGACAAACTCTATTTGAATGGTGTTATCATTCAGTGCTTCACCTTGTTTTCATTCTGCGGTTGCGACATACATGTAATACGCTTATTCATCTACTTCACGTCACATCCAGGAATGAGTCAACACCTGAAGAAACTCTGCGACCAAATGAACAAATCAAGCTTATATCGTTACCAGAAAATTCTAACGAAATTATAATAAAAATTGTGTAATCTAGCGCCAGAGCAAGTAAGCAATAGTTTTATTCCGATAGTAAATAAAGCTATCACTGCGCGATAACTTTATTTTAAAAAAAGGGGGGAGGTGTGGCGTCACGCCACGTTTATCTATACTATTTTTTTTCGCAGTAGTAAACTAGCTCACGAGCGATGCTATGTCCAGTGGTGTAACATAATGGCTTGACCATTGGTGAAAGCATCGCACGTGAGACATGGATTTATCGATGAGATCATTGCCCGCGTGATGTATCAAATATCAATTATAATACATAAAGGAATTTTCGAAACAGCTACTTAAATTATCTCGAAATACTAATTAAATATTTCTGAATTGCTGGCGTAGCGAAACACTGAGCTCCTGGGCGTGCACTGCCGCGTGGCAACAAACCTAAGTAGGCGATTGGTATCATATAACGTTTAGTTTGCTAAAAAATGCTAAGGTGTGAACTGTGAGATAGGAACATATATAAGAAAGGAGCATACATGCACTTGGGAGAAGAGAAAATATAGTTGAGAAGAGAGAATATAGTAGAGTAGAATAGAGTAGAGGAGATGAAGGAGAGGGCGAGGGTCGTGATTGCTGCTGCTGGGAGCTAGAAGCCGATTCACTTTTTTCTTAATTTTATAGCGTTTACTTTTGCCTTCCTGCGAGTGTAATTAATTGATTGTTATCCAAACCATTTGCGGGTTAATTGTTTCTTTCGTCTTCATTGTAAGTATTAAATTTTATATAAATGAAATTATAGCCAGAACTCCCGGCGATATTGACTCCTGATCACCATTTTCCTTTCCCCAACCTACTCATAGTTTCCATCAGACGCGCACTTGTTGCCATGTTTGTTGTTGATTAATCTTCGAAAGAACGAACCTGCCTGGTCCCGGCTAAACTCGGTGAATGCAGAGTGGCCACAACAGGCTTAGCTACACTACTTAAAAACAGTCGTCAGCCGTGACGTAACACAACGCAAGGAGTTGGAAAGCAATCCTATTCCGTATATCGTAAGGGCCATCGGAGAATATCCACGTGTGCTAAGTGGCCATAAACCACGCCGAGCAATCGCGCTATATCGCTTCTTTCATTGTCGAAGATAAAGGGGCGTTATCTTTGTATGCTTAGGGTTTTCGGAGAAAGTATCTTACATGTCTGGGTTCGATAAAAATATCTGTTTATTTAGGGGTGGGAAATTCCTCAACCGAATTTAATATAGATAAATATCGAAACCGTTGGAATGTGCCCTCTCCCCCCGCTAGCACCGTATATAAGGACGACCTTCGTTGCAGAAGGGTTCGTTCGTATCCAACATTCATAAACTATCAATCGTTCAGAGCAACATTCGTAACTAACATTCGTGAGCTCGTCAATGCTACAGTGCTCGTAGCCATCGACTAATAAACGAGCAAGCAAACGTATATAACAAACATAAGTAGCAAGTGTGAATATTAACCATCACGGCATCTATAGTGTGTGTAATATAAATTGTTATAAATAAATCTCATTATCAAGCAAAGTGTAGAATCTCTCAAAATTATTAACTATCATCAAGCAAGCAAACAAACTGAGGCGACGACTTTCGGCTAGGGATAAATAGCGTAGAGTACCGAACAGGCAACGGTCGTGCAACACGGGGTATACCTGGTTCCTTCGTGGACGCACGTATAATAATTATACGCGGCTAGCTTGATCCACTTGTCTTATTCTGCTTTTCCAGAGGTGAATTATTTAAGATATTCTATCACAGCATAGTGCAAACGTTGTAATGATCTGTTCGATTGCGGGTGAAATACTGTTGTTTGAAATTTCTTTAAACGGAACTGTTTTGCGATCTTGCGCAACAAATCGCTGGTAAATTTCCTGCCCGAAATATTGCCTTAGGAGCACTAAACATGCATCTGAATTTTCTGACAGAAGTGTCGACTATAGTTGTTGCAGTTTGATCAGCTAGTGGAGCGGCTACACAGTATTTAGTAAATTGGTCTTGGATTGTTAGTATGTACTTGTCTTTTTTTTCGTTTTGGATAGTTGTTCCACTATGTCCATGGCTATTTTATCAATGGAAGATCCTGGTGTATCCGTAATTAACATTGGTTACTTGGTTTTCTCACGGACTAATTTTTTTAACTGGCACTGTAGGCACCGTTGTATGTATTCGTGTACACCAGTCTTCAAATTTTCCCAAAAGTATTTCTGTCAAATCCTATTGTAAGTTTTAGTAACTCCTTTATGTCCTCCAATCGGCGTATTAGACATGCTAATACTTACTATTGCTAACTCTTCAGCTACTTTCCTTAGCTTAGTTAGAATGTTCTGTATATTTTGTAGGATAAGTGTCATTTTTATTTTTTCTGACAGGTAGCACTAGATGGTATCTATGTGGATTCTTTACTACCTTAACCATTCCCAACTGCAGGTTCTTAAGCTGTGATAGAAGGTTTCTACTGTATAGTAGTTTACCCCCATCGTCCAGCGAAGTTCCGTCCGTATCTATGAAAAAACCAGACTTTCCTTCCTCACTTAAAAAATATTCCTGAATTCAATGATACTAGACCTTATTGTTTCGTCTGCTATAACGGTCGGTTTTCTACTCGAATTACACCCTTCTTTCTTGGACTCTGAACCTGACTCAGAGTCCAATCCGCCTTCCGTTCTTCCATCATTCGAATTATTCTGTATTTTCTGTGACCTTTTCTTCCTACTTGAGCTCTGTGGCTGCCACCCGTCGAATTATTCCAAATTAGCTAGATCGACCTCTACACGGTTTAGTTCAGCGGGTTTCGCTTCGGCTGATAATTTCTTGATCGATTCCCTTGAGGTTGCGGGTTCTACCTCATTTACCACTACTATTTGATCGCTGTTCTTTCGTTTACTTAAGCCCTGTGTATCTCGCCGATAATGGTCGTAAGCCTTATCTTTTATATCGTCGTCGGATTTGTTTAATAGCTCGAGTATTTCTTCGGGATTGTTGGCCAAATTTCTTTTATCATTGATGACATTGCACTTGGCTTAAGAAAACTAGACAGAATTTCTCAACAAAGCATCTACATTGACATTGGTTTTGCCTGGTTTATATACAACTTCGTATTCGTGCTCGGATAATTTTAGTCGCAATCGTAGAATTCTCATATTCGTGTCCTGAACGGTTTTGAACCACGTAAGCGGCTTGTGATCAGTTACCAGGATAAATTCTCTCCCAAATAAATAGGGCCTGAAGAGACGCAATATATTATAGGCTTCCTTTTCGTAAGTGTCATATTTTAGTTCATCGTCAGTCAAAGTTCTGGACGCGTTAGCAATAAGGAGGTTGTGGTTCAATTTTCCTTGGGAAGATACTCCCTCTATAGAGTGCCCAGATGAATCAGTTGTTAATATAAAAGGCATTTCGAAATTAGGTCATTGTAGAATGGGTTCTTTACATGGAAGATCTTCGAGGGTGTGGAAGGAGATCTGTTGTTCGTTGGCCCAGATGAATAAATCGTCGTTTTTAAAAAGTTTGGTCAATAGTTTAGCTAATTGCAAAAATCTTGGAATAAAGCAACTGTAATAACCGGCTAATCCGAGAAATTGTTTGATATTTTTCAAAGTCATAAGTATGTGGAATTCGAGGACTGCCTCTAGTTTTTTCGAGTCCGGTCTTACTCTCTTTTTGCTTATAACATGTCCCAAATATGTTACCTCTTCTTTCATGAATCCGCACTTGCCTGGCTGTAATTGCAGAAATTCACGAAGTCGATTCATGAATATTTCGAATTTCCTCCTGTGTTCCGATAAGGTGGATGCATAGATCATTTCTTTGTTTTCAGGTAAGATTTGCATATAAAAAAGGTTAACGTTTAAATGTGCAGAAAATTTGTAAATAGGCAGCAAATAAACTTGGTTTTCAGAGCAAATCATTTGTTTATTCCATCTAATAATACTAATAATAATCTCTTTATATATATATATAATATGTCTTATCGTTGAAGCAAAAACACAAGTTGATTC
>JACGTP010001146.1:0-12645 GCA_023678845.1 Mischocyttarus mexicanus
CTTTTAGTCGTACAATAAAAGGCAACGCGTTCAGAAAGAGAAAGAAAAAGAAATTGAAAGAGAGGGAGATAAGCTTTCTTTTTCTCAAAAGGAGAATTGGTTGAAAATTGCACCATACCTTTTACTATGAAATTTACTTGGATCAGTTGTGTCTATCAAGAGGAACAAACGAAATAAAAATAAAGATAAAAAAAAAGAAGAGAAATAAAGGAGATGAAGTAAAAGAAGGCTATTTCGAATCTCCAATTACTGTGAATCATTGTGGAAAAAGGAAAAAAAACAAAGAGAAAATCGGAATTTGATTTGCGTATTTCTTGGTTTGCCAATCTTTGAAGAACGTAAAAAAATCAAAGCTTATCTGAACTGTATATAACTAACTGTAATAAATAGAAGAATATTAGGTTGTCCCCTAAGTTTCTTCCGCGCCACGCTATGAGTGACTTTAAGTGGTTGTGTTTATATAAACATGCAAGCTTATCTCGTAGCAGTTTATGGCATCGGTTTCAGTCGTCCCAGAGCTCTTTTAAAGTACGTTTTGTTGGTGACAAAGTCTCTTTTACAATTTTTTCTGCACCGTTCAATATGGAGAGCCAAAAAAAGCATTTGCGGTATGTTATGCTTAATTGCTTTAAAAAAGACAATAGTGCAAAGGACACTGCAGACGAGATTTGCACCATTTACGGGAGTAGTACTACGACTATTAGGACCGTCCGCAATTGGTTTGAAAAATTTAGAGCTGGTAATTTTGAGTTGAAAGATGAAGACCGCAGCGGCCGCCCAGAAACGACGGATACGGACATTATCAAGACTGTGATCACTGAAATTCCGCAATTTAGTGTGCGCGAGATAGTGATTGCTACTAATATTCCCAAAACAACGATACATAAGCATTTAATCAAGATGGGATATGCGAATCGATATGAAGTTTGGGTTCCACACCTACTGACGGAGACCGGCCTTATGAACCGCGTCTCTAAGTGCCATTTGCTTCTCCAGCGACATGAAAGGGATCCTTTCTCAAAGAGGCTTGTCACTGGACACGAGACTTGGATTTTATACCAAAATGTGTATCGAAAACGCACTTGGTCTAAGGAAAATAGACCTTCAACTGTTGCGAAGTCTGGACTTCACACGAAGAAGGTTTTTTTGTGCATTTGGTGGGACTAGAAAGGTGTAGTGGACTACGAGCTCCTTCTTCAAGGTTATACGATCAACGCTGACAAATATTGCAATCAACAGGATCAATTAAAAGCCGTCATAGCAGAAAAACGGCCAGAATTGGCGAACCGACGAGGCGTCGTTTTCCTTCACGACAACGCAAGACCGCATGTTGCGTTGGCCGTAAGGCAAAAATTATTACAGTTTGATTGGGACGTTCTACCTCATCTTCCGTACTCCCCAGACCTTGCTCTATCCGATTATTACTTGTTCCTCTCGTTAAAAAATTCTCTCCGTGCTAAATCTTTCCTATCCATAAGCAAAATAAAAACGCACCTAGATGAATATTTTGCAAATAAGCTTCAACAATTTTAGAAAGAGGGCATAATGAGGCTTCCTGAGAGATGGAAGAAGGTTATAGAATAAAATAGTTAATATATAATATAATAAATTCATCTTAAACAACAAATATCGTGTATTCATTTCGCATCAAAAAAAAGGGAAGAAACTTAGGGGACAACCTAATATATCAAAGATACACATATTTTCTTTTGCATGGATAATTCGCGAACTGTTAACGAGAAAAGCTCTATTTTTGTTTATTTGTTTGTTTACTTTTTTTTTCGCTCCATGCGATACAGAATAAGACTTCAGATAGAATATCACCGAATATCTTTTTGGACACGTCGGCGTAATGGTAAATGAGTATTGTAGATAACACAATTTTAGATTTTTCAACGATATTTACAATGACACATTCGTCGAGGGAAGAGTTTAACGAGTGCACCACCCCTACGGGGATCGTTATACTAAATAACGATATTGCAATTTTTGTTTTGTTATGTTTTGTTTCGTTTTACGTTTTCATTTCCTTTCTCCCCTATCGGTTTATTTTTATTTATCTATCTTCCTGTTTTTTTTCTCTATTATCGTATAATGCACATATATTTCCCATTCTTCTTTTTATTTTATTTTATCGAGAAAACACTACGATCCTACATAATATTTTTCAAATGTCACAACTTATCTACTATCGGAAACTTAACTTTTCAATTTCTCCCCTTTCGAATTCTCAATTTCCCTAGTTTCGTCATATCAATCTGTGTGCGTTGTGCATGTATATGTGTGTGTGTATGATCGTAGTGAAAAGGGGGAAGTTGGGGGGAGGGTTGAGAAAGAGGAGGAAGAGAAGGAGGAGGAAGAAGAGAGGAAATGTATTCCCGTTTGTCTTTCATCGTAATAATTGCTCTCTATATTTCAGGGAAAGAAAGAGAAAGAGAGAGAGTTTAGTTGAAGGAGTAGCAGAGAATAACGATATTGGTTCTATTGGATACCGGAGAGCTGTAGGATACGGTACGCCGGAAGGTATTTCAATGAAGCTACTAGCAAAGGTCTGTATAACAGAGACTACTTGTTGTAAGCAACAGTAAATAAAGACAGAGACTATTTGTCGATTATTTATACATGTATAATATGTTTCCTTTTAATATCGTTACACGAAGTAACAATTAAAATAATTAATACAGGTAGCACTCCTACAACACGGCATCCTTTAACCCTTATGTCAATACCCAGTCGTTACAACGTTGTTCAATAGCCGGGGTACCTGGGTACCCGCTTAAGTTATTCATTCAATAATCGAACTTTTATACCGGGAAACTTTCACATTACAGACTTCCAATTTCAATGTCTCCAGGTATGTTTTCACTGGTTTCGCCACGTGAGGTCGAGCATTGTCGTGCAGTAAAATAACTTTATCGTACCTTTTGCTCCATTCGGGCCGTTTTTCCTTCAATGCACGACTCAAACGCATCAATTGTAACCGGTAGCGATCCCCAGTGATGGTTTCATTGGGTTTTAACAATTCATAATAAACTACACCTTGTTGATTCCACCAAATACAAAGGAGGAGCTTAGATCCATGAATATTGCGTTTTGCCACTGATGATGATGGTTGTCCGGGCTTAACCCATGATTTTCTACGCTTAGGATTGTCATAATGTATCCCACTTTTCATCACTAGTAACAATACGATGTAAAAAACTTTTTCTTTTGTGCCGTTCTCGCAAAAACACTTTATTTGGGATAATCCTCAACATATTGAAATAATAGTAACATGATGTTATTAACAATTAAAACATAATATTTGTCGTAAAAATAAAACCTTGTTAGAGCTGGTTTAAGATAAATTTGTTTCTGAAGGAGAAAACAGAATACTTTAAAACTCATGTCATCTTTAGTATAATGCTACGAGTTAATTCCAACACCTAATAATAATATGATAATATAAATAATAATATAATAATAATAATTTTTAATATAATAATTTTAATTTAATACAATGACTTTTATTATTAACAAAAAAAGATTATTAATAAAAGGAAATAATAGTATATCTTTCAGTCTTTTCTAATAATCTCTATAAATATTATAGTATATATATATAATATTTATTATGTATTATATATGTACTGAAGAACGCAATGAGATTAATCGTAAATGTGCACACGGTGCACGTTCTAAAGTCGCATAGATCAGTGCATGCATGCATGCATGCATGCAAGGAAAGATACATACGCGTATCCACCACCAACTTCTATTGTATAAGATAGGAGAGAACTTGGGGTAAGTTATTACGAAAGTGCTTTTACGCTTGATCGAATGCTTTGAAATATTTCATACCGATGAATAAGAACATAATCTATCGGAAAAATAATAATAGTGGAGAGAAAGAGAGAGAGAGAGAGAGAGAAGGGGAAAGAATTATTTGTTCCTTTCAAAAATAAATTTGGAGATTCGAATCGTAGCGAAAAAAAGAATTAAAAAATTATTAATATGCCAGAGTGAAAAAGAGAGAGAGAGGAAGAGACATGAGAGCGCATACTTTTTTGTTGTCCTATTACCTTTACATTTGTGTATAAAACGGTTTCTAGTTACAATGGAAGCGTCACGACGCCCAGTTAGCTTTTTTAAAAAACAGAGCTCATCTCGTCGAGGTTGCGTTGTTTAATAAACTCTACTCGCATATTGTTTTTTTGCAACTGCATTTACGAATATTCATGAAAATATCAAAGCTCGGATTTGTTCGAATAATGAATTCCTAACAAACAAACAGAATTTATCCCAATGAATATCTTTTCTGAAAAATCTACGCGTTTTTGTCATTTTTTTGCTTTTTATTTTTTCTTTCTTGATAAACCGAATTCTATCGTTAAATTTAACCTTTTTAATACAATCGTGATACGAAAATGTTTTCCACAAAAGTGGTAGCACTGTAAGACAATGTAAGCCGTGGAAACACGTTTATTAACCAGTTAATTATAGCATTCTGTTTTGAAAGTACGCACTTCTGTGTGTCACGAAAGTCGATCAATGACGAATATATTCGTCAAGCACAGAGTAAGTGTCGATAGTAAAATATTGCATCATAAAGATAGGTTTATTTTATAAAATTGCTTATTTTATTACTAATATTTATTTATTTATTTAACATATATTACCATAATAATCGAAAAACGCAAGAATAATATATCTAAAGTTAAAAATTTCAATTCCTTTTGTCGAGTGGTATTCTCCAAAACAGGGTACTGCACACAATGGGACTTTGCAAATAGAACACCAGTAACGCGATTCTTTCCTGATCTTACGTTCATAACAGAGTGAACACCTTCGTGTAGGGTTGTTTGTTTTTTTAAGTTCCAGGTATATAATCCGAAAAATGTTTCCCGACTAATTGGGTTACATGATGTGTAAGGTGCCGAATTGTTTGCGTTGATTTTTCTAGTTTCATTGGATACGACGCAATAGTGTTCTCAATAAATTCCATCAAAAAGTTGACTCGCAATAATGATTCATTATTTTTTTTTATACAATATAAATGCATTTAAACAAATAATATGCAACGAATGAAGAAATATTTTTTTTATAGTACTTCTCGAGTCTTTTTCTTGCTGAAAAGTACGCTATGATAATACCATTGCTCAAATCCACTCCACCCATTTTTTTATTGCAGTCAATCACTACTTTCGGTTTTTTTGTTATTATTTTCCTTTTCTCTATTTCCATCACGTTGTCATTATGTGCACTACTTACGAGATAAACTTCCTTATCTCAAATATCTCAAAATATCTTATCTCAAAATTTTCCAAAAATTATTATACAAAATTAAACGATGCAATCGTTCTCTAATTTTTACACAAATTTGAAAATACATTAAAATTTACTGATCAAAAATATTAGAACGATCTAACAGTTTTTATCTCAACTGATGTTCCTCCTTAATCGTAATATAAAAAAATAAATAAATAAAAAGATATAAATTTTTATATGAAAAACTGACCATTAACGTATGTGTGTAGTTGAGTACACGTAAACTGTACCAAGATTTAATGTTAGCATTAATTCATAATGTTCGTTCTATTAGAGCTATCGTAAACGTTTAAATTGAATCGATAGAAGGAGTAAACGAACCAATTCTTTCTCTCTTTTTTAACGAGAGAAGTATCAATTCCGTGATATCCCCTTTCTTCTTGATCTTTTCCTTTTGTTCCTTCTACGAACGAATGAACGAACGAATGAACGAACAAAGAAACGAAGGAAAGAATGAATGAAAGATAAGAGATTCCTCGAATAAAAGTTTTATGGTTTGTGTCTAGATCAACGTACTTTCCAACGAACCAATTACCGTTCCTCGTTTTCCAACGAAACGATCTTCGGATCTAAGAGTAAAGTGTCATGAGTTTGTAAAACGAGAAAAATATTACTTCATCCTGTTATACCCACTTGTATATATATATATATATTTCAATTATTTTTTATATCGCTTAATCATTTATCCAATTATTTATATTTTCAATATCAAATATAATTAACTTTAAATAATATAAAACAGTATATTAGGTTGTAAAGTATGAAATGGAACAAATTTCAATTCAATTATATGCATTTTTTGCTCCATTTCACACTTGACAGCCTAATAATAATTATAATAATTAATAATTATTATTTATTAATATTAATTTATTAATATTTATTATTTCTCAAATTGTTTTTTTAGTTTTCTCCATTTGGCACTACCCCAAAGTCGTTTTATTTTCTAAATGTTTACATCAGTGTCTTCTTGTTCCCAGCTTATAGAAAAGTATCCTCATTTATACACTCCTCGTCAAAGAGATATCCCAGGTTATGTGGTATCTTTAATTTCTCAATGATCCATGTACAATTCATAATTGATTGAAGCAAATTTCAATTCAATTACGTGCATTTTTTGCTCCATTTCATACTTGACAACCTAATAATAATAATAAAAGTAATATAAATAAATTTAATAAAAGTAAAATATAATATATAATATATAATATATAATGTATATATTATATATAATGTATATATATAATAATATATATAATGTATATATATATATATAATAATATATATAATATATATAATAATATATTATATTTATATATAATATTTTAAATAATCAATTTAAAAAACGAGAAACATATATCTTATCCTATAGGATATCCTAATTTAATAAGGATATACATAAACTCGACTTTTCCTATGTATTTGAATAATTTTTTAATCGCTCATTGTTGATATAATTATTTATTTTGTAATATTAAATAATAAAACTTATTATCAAGGAGCCAAAATGTTATCATCTTTTTCTTATATTAGTTGTAGTAAAAAAATAATCCATTATTTTTGCATGAAATTGAAGGCTTTATTTAGTATAGTTAGATTTAAGAGGCACACTAAGTGTGAAATTTAAGAAAAATCGATTTTTTTTTGTTCATATTTCGATAGGTTATACCTGTAAAAATAACATACTAAAATTTCAAATGCATATCTCAAATAGTTTTTGAGTTATAACCATCTGAAGAGCAGCCAGTCATCGAAAATGAAATCAGTAAGTTAAACTTTAAAAGCGCTTTTCTCGAAACTACATTTATCAAATTTGCTGCAATTTGATAAATGCAGCAATCAATTCCTGAGCAATCGAAACAGTGCTTACATAACAATCAAACTCGACAATTTCCATTACTTTATCGACATTTTCGACAATTGACTGCGTGGTGCATCTTTGACATCAAAATTACCGGAACGTAATCGACGAAATTAACATTGCGCATAATTAGCTGTTACAATATCGGAACTATAAACACTATTCACATTTTCAGCCGACTGATTCTAAAAATATGGCATTGCTGGAAAGAATTCTAAAATATGGCATATTTTCTCTTTGCTGGTGTCCATCTTTGAAACGCGTTCTAAAAATAACGAGTCAACCAATCAGAAAACTGTCTAAAAAGTTTTTTTTTAGTACGAAATCTTATCTTTCTAACGCTATTTAGCATAATCCGATCGCACTTATACAACATGAGATACAGATTACTTAAACTATCTATTGCAAAAATAATAGATTACTTTTGACTACAATAAATATTTATTTAAAAACATATTACGGCATAACAGGTGTTAATGTCTTGGCTAGGCTAAATTTATAGTTAACGGCCACATCATGTTGGAAGTACAAGTTCTCGTCCGATCACTTAAGTCAAGCAGCATTGAGCACGGTTAGTACTTGGATGGGTGACCGCTTGGGAACACCGTGTGCTGTTAACTCTTTTTTTTTTTTTCCTTTTTTAAAAGTACTTTTTGTAATCAAAATATATACCAGTGTGAACGCTAAAAATTTAGGTAATTTTTGANATGTTATATTATTATTTTTGCACTTAAATATTACAATGCGAGCGACCGCAATCCGATTGCACTTATACAATGCAAGATACAGATTACTAAAGTTATCTATTTCAAAAATGATGGACTACTTTTAACTAAAACGAATATTTATTTTAAGGCTTATAGCGGTGTAACAGGCTTTCATGACTTAGCTATGCCAAGGTTATCGTATTTTAACACTAAACCTACCGACATTTCATGTATACCTATTCCTACCATGAACGGTCAATTTTTGTGGCAAAAAAAAACAAACAAATGATTAAAATATATACTAGAGTAAACGGTACTAACAAAGTCTCTGTTCGGTAAAGGCACAAGCAATATCGATGTGAGAGCTCCGCATTTTTTTCATTGTATAAATTAAATTTTTTTTTGTGTGTGTATAAATATAGTTTATTACCTTAGTAGTATTAAACTAATTAAAGAAATTTAATCATTGTATAATTAACATTAATTTGGCATTTACCAGTAAATATCATATTGTAATATCATATTGTTATAATTATATAATCTTGTTCTTATTGATTCTTATATGATTTTCATATAATATTGTTGAATAAACTAAAAGCAAATATATATTCATTGTAGTATATTTATAAAGTAACACGAGAAACAAAAGAAAAACGAAATAGAGGATGATATTTTTATACTATGTGTACCTCTGTATAATATTTTTCGTAATAATAACATCGATGGTACTGTGTATATATCTGTGTATACGTTTTTCCGGGCTTATGTGTACGTGCATATTTGTATACTCGCACGTATATGTTATGTGTGTGTTTGTGTGTGTGTGCATTCGTTCGTTTACAATTTTGAACATGATAAACGCGAAAGTAATGTCGCACCGATCGTACCGTACGGTGTATCATCGAGATCGTACGTTATGGGGAGAATGACGAGAGACATAAACGATTTGAATTACAAATTCGTTCTCGATAACCCAATGAATGTTGCTCGATCGAGAGTTCGATTAACCTAAAAGTTTCAAAGTACCTGCGAGAATGTTTTATATATAGAAACTCATTTGTCATTTCATAAAAATACGATACTCCGAGAAAAAAATATTACAAAGAAGGAAAGAATATTTTTTAAATGCTAACAAAAATCTAATTTTAGATTAATCGTTCAATAATTATTATCGACAAATACAAATAAATAACATTTATATACTAAATCCTACGTTTTTTTTTTAAACGTAACGTAAATAATAATAATAATAATAATAATGAGGGTAGGCAAATATTCATTGAAGAAAAAAATGAAAGAATAATGGGGACGCGCATGTAAGGAACATTTTTACGATTCCACTATGAAATGATTTACGCGGGTAGTTGCATTTCCAGTCAAATTATCGCAAACTTTGTACCACCTATCCTCTGGTCTCTTTTTTATTGCATTCAACTGTCTCAAACATTTATGAACTGGAACCTAGAGTCTAGATTCTCTTTTTACAATTACCATATGTAAAGTTATATTTTATATTTAAACAGATAAGTATAGTTATTTAAGGGGTTATACGCAGTTAGGGTTTTCAAAAAATCGATTTTTTGCTTTCTATTTTCGGAATGTACATGTATTTGAGTATATTCTCTGAAAATTTTTAACCGATCTGGTAAATATTTTCGGAGATTTACCCATATTTGTAAGGACGCTCACCCAAAACGTTCACTCCATTATTTCAAATCGAATTTCATTTCGTTATGTATTTATTTCGATTCTCCTATAATCTCGAATATTATTTATTTTCTTATTTATTCTTCCTCTCTCTCTTTCTTTCTCTCTTTTTCTATTTTTTTTTTATAAAAACAAAAATCAGAAATTGGTATAACACAAATGTGTACTCTTTTGCTATATGATAAAAATGCCGAACGTTAAATAATTAAGTGGCTATTAGTTTGGTTCTTTTTTCAAAAAATCGATTTATTTTTTCTTGCCTCTTTCGACATTTTATACCTTTCAGAATGTCTCGTTAAAATTTCAAGTCTGCATCTGAAATATTTTTCGAATGCCAGACTTTTAAAGAGCAACCGCTTGCAGATTTGAAACGATGGTTAAATCTTCAAACACGTTCTTCTCCGAATAGGATTTTCGAAACTTGCTTTCATCCTAACTAAAGGAGCAATTATCGGAATAACTAAAAATTAAGATTCTTTAACTATAATTCTATCTTCATCAATGAATTTAAAAGAAAACTAAAAACGCATACACCGACGTACAAATGGTTCCATTATTTCAAGCGTTTTAAATTTATCTATTATTTATCATCTATACTTATATAAGCCCATAATTATGATTATGGTTTAATTCAAAATTAAAGAAAGAAATAAGTTTGTCGGTTAATTTATACTACATTATTTTAAACTAAATTAATTCAATGTAATCTCTACGATATCGTCAAAAATGAATCATTAGATAGTGGTTGATAATTTCAACATTATATGGAATTCATTTAGTTTTTAATGTATAATTCATTAAATATCTCGTGCTTTTAAAAAGAAAAAAAAAAAAGAGTTAACAGCACACGGTGTTCCCAAGCGGTCACCCATCCAAGTACTAACCGTGCTCAATGCTGCTTGACTTAAGTGATCGGACGAGAACTTGTACTTCCAACATGATATGGCCGTTAACTATAAATTTAGCCTAGCCAAGACATTAACACCTGTTATGCCGTAATATGTTTTTAAATAAATATTTATTGTAGTAAAAGGCATTTTTTCAATAAATCGTTTCAATAAATGGTTTTAATAATCCATATCTCGCACTGTATAAGTACGATCGGATTGTGGTCGCTCGCAATGTAATATTTTTTTACAAAAAAAATTATATAACATAGTTTAGTTATAGGCAAATATAATGATTTGCTACCGTAGATAGATCTCATCACATAACAATATTTATTTACATAAGAAATATGACAAAGTATTAACATAAGTACTGCAGTTGCTCTGAAAAAATCAAAACAAGCGTTATAATTAGATTTAAAAAGTATAGCAATTACAAAAAAAGTCTGAATAACATTTTTTATACTTAAATCTAGAGGGAGTGGGAGATGAAGGGAATATGATGGGTTAACAGGAAAAGGATAGGGAGATACTTAATTTTACGTTATTTACAGTATGTACAAAAGTCAAGTTTTGACAGACAATGAGATACTCTATTAGTTTAGGGTTTGAATTAGATTGAATTAGATTGCAGCTAATTAGGCGTCACTCTTCTTAGGCGTTAAATCATGTCATCGAAACTCCAATGAGAGACTATGTGTTTTATCCCATCTTGAGTGATTTCAGGCTGGCCGTTTGGCTTGCGAATTCCGGTTCTGCGTTGACCGTAACATGGAGTTATTCTGCTGATGGTAGTGCTGGTGATGTTATCAGATTGTAATTCTCTTCCAATTTGAGTTTTATTTTACTTCTGTTATTTGTACCTCTTAGGCCAAATTTAGGTGTGACATGATTTTGTCAATTCTTAGTGAGTTATTTATTATTTTTGCCTTGCATCCTTTAGCTCTTGCATTTCTCTGATTAGGTCGTTTTTAAAATTTATTAATATCTGTTCCAAACTATTGAAGTTTCCGCTTTCGTTTTCAGTGTTGCCGTCTCTAGGAAGGTATGCTGGCGTAGTGGTACCCAAATCAATGGACTCGACTGGTTGTGGATTCTGGCAAATGGGCATCCCAGAATTGGCTTTTGCGGTCATATTGGCATAACTGATTCCTGGCATCACTACCTTCTCAATAGCTGCCACTTTGCGAACAGTCTCCTCGCATTTTTTCTTATTCATCTTTCGGATGTATTTATACGTTTATTTGATCATTGGGTACCTTAAGGTGTCTTGGGGTGTATGTATAGTATTGAATTTCATCTGTTTTTAGAATCTCAATGACTTTTACATATGTTTCCATATTGTAGTAATTAATGATAATCATTCTTTCATTGAATATATTTAGTGTAAAATTGTTTTCAGGTAGGTTCTTATTTTTTAGATAATTTCTGGTTTCTTTAATTCCTGGTAAGATCGCGTGTATGGGTGGAGACTCGATCTTATTGGATCTTTCAGATATATCGGTAGTCTTCCGGTTGGTGGGTGTACTACGCCTCCTATTGGAGGATTCGCTTTTTAGTTCTTACTCCCTCGCTCGCTCCTACGAGCGTACTAAAACTGTTGTGCGTTTCTATTGGTGGACACTCGGCCGTCTTACGTAACTTCGACATCTTACTGGTGCCTTAAAGTCACTGCCCTCATACGAGGGCCCGGCGCAAGAGGTCGTTGACCCCTCCGAAGAGACGCTACTGCATCTACTTATTTCTTCCTATGAGATTAGGTTTTATATTGCCATGTGTCGCCTGGTTCTTACCACAATTAATTTCAGTGTTGTATAGTTCGTTGAATTCTTTGATCTGCACCCTTGTAGCAGCCTCAGAAATTTTATCTCTCTCATCGAAGCTTATGGTTTTCCTTCAAACACTCATAACGCTCGTCAATTGTCCAGGGATTTGGGCCTCTGGTAAGCCACGTGGTCACACTTTTTAAGTATTACAATATGATATTTACTGGTAAATGTCAAATTAATGTTAATTATACAATGATTAAATTTATTTAATTAGTTTAATACTACTAAGGTAATGAACTATATTTATACATACAAAAAAAAAAAAATTTAATTTATATAATGAAAAAAATGCGGAGCTCCCACATCGATATTGCTTGTGCCTTTACCGAACAGAGACTTTGTTAGTA
>JACGTP010001147.1:0-12620 GCA_023678845.1 Mischocyttarus mexicanus
TATTATTAATTATTCATGCTTTTTATGTGGCAGTGTTTTAAAATATTCATGATGCATAAGAGGTATATAAGGTCATAGCTGCTGCATATCCTTATATTTTTCCTATGTAATAGGCCTGTTATCGTGATTCAAAAGCGCTAAGGCGATTTTTTCAAATTATGGCAGTCTTTCTTGAGATGTAGGTGATAAATTTAGAGTCTTGAATTCTGTGTCCTCCATTGATGTTTTATATAAAATAGTATACGGTGCACTTTTTCAAAATCTCATCCAACATATTGGCAACCAATTTACTTTTTCTCCATTAGTGTTTCTTCTTATCTGTTTTTTAATTGCAATTTGTAGATTTTTTGTTGAAACGAAAATCTCTCGTTTCATTTTGTGTAAAATGTAAAGTCGCGTTCTAGCTATCGTGGTAGACAGACGTGTTAAGCCAAGCTCTGAGGATTTGTGTTTATAGTGAGCTGTTATTGAGAGTTAATACGTTAAGTGTTGTCACCTTGAAGATATTCAAATTCGGATATTTGAATGGCTTTAAGCCTTTCGCATATCCTTGACCAGGATATGCAGGCATCGGTCATTTCTCCGCCATGGCAAACGGTCGCTTCTTCTAGGCGAGGGCATGCTTCTCACAATAATAAAAGAGCAAGAATAGATGACAACAACAACAATACTTATCAAAGAAACGGGATATTTGAAACCGTCAACAGATAATCGGTCCTGAATGTAAATTTAAATTCAAACGGTAACTTAAATACAGTCACAGAAACTAATATGCAGGAAAATGAACAAATACAAAAAATACCACTACCTCCTCCAATCTACATAGAAAATGTCCTGGACATTCAACTTCTTACAAAATGCCTAAACGAGGCAGTCAAAAAAGAAAACTACTCATATAAAGTCAATAACGATCAGGTTCGTGTTTTACCAGCAGATGCAGACTGCTACAGAAAAATTACGAAAACGCTTAAGTCGTTAAATGCAAGCTTTCATACATATCAATTGAAACAAGAACGATCGTTTAGAGTGGTGTTACGTAACTTGCATCACTCAGTTGATTTGGACGAACTAAAGGACGAACTTAGAGAGCTAGGTCATGAAGTCGTAAACATCAGGAATATCCAACATCGAACTACACACAATCCACTATCGATGTTTTTCATTGACCTCAAGCAAAAATCCAACAACACCATGGTTTACAATATTAACAAACTCAGCAACACGATAGTAAAAATAGAACCGCCACGAAAGAAAAAGGAAATCGCACAATGTAAGAGGTGTCAAAGGTATGGTCACACTCAAAAATATTCCAATCGCAATTTTCATCGTGTTAAATGTTCCGGTCAGCATGCAACGGCAGATTGCAAGAAATCCTCAGATACTCCACCAACATGTTTCCTCTGTGGTGCCAACCATACTGCGAACTACAAAGGGTGCCCTCGCTATCAAGATATATATAAAAAGACATTTCCAACATCTAGAATAAGGAAAAATGTAAATGTTCAATCCAACCTTCAAACCACCTCATTGGTAAACGCTCAACGGTATAGCGATCCATCTATGTCGTACGCACAAGCATTAAATAAAGACAATCAGCCATCAAATTCCTCAAATCAGCAACCTTCAAATGACGTAAACAACAATAATAGTTCTAGTTCTATGGATTCCATAAGTAGACTAAAAAAACTCATTGAAAAACAAAGCGATATAATAAATAGACAAAGCAAGCAGTTAAACAATCTCATTTCATTACTAACGATAATTGTAAATAAACTGTCAGCTACTAACAAGTAATGATGACATTACGCATTGCTCTTTGGAACGCCAATGGCCTAATGAATCGTAAACTGGAGTTGGAAGCATTTTTAAAATTACAGGACATACAAATTATATTAATATCGGAGACACACTTTACGGATAAAAGTTATTTTAACATTCTTAGCTATAAGGTGCACTTCACGAATCATCCAAGTGGAAGGGCACATGGTGGTACTGCGATTTTAGTCAAATCCAATATAAGACATTACGAGCTTGCGCCATATAATCAAGATCATCTCCAGGCAACAAGTGTCATGATATCCGAATGGCATTGCCCATTGGCTATCTCAGCAGTGTACTGCCCTCCTAGACATACTATCCAAAAAGAAGACTTTGATACTTTCTTTGAAAGCCTAGGCTCTAAGTTCTTAGTAGGAGGTGACCTTAATGCCAAACATAATATCTGGGGTAGCAGAATTACAACATCAAGAGGGACAGCACTCTCAAAAAGTATCGAAACTAACAGACTATCACATATTAGTTCAGGTGAGCCTACCTATTGGCCAACCGATGTAAATAAAATCCCCGACTTGCTTGACTTTTTTATCGCAAAAAATTTATCTCCTAGATATATACAAATTTGCTCTTCATTTGACCTCTCTTCCGATCATTCTTCAATTATAGCCACAATTAACACAACCATCATTGAAAATAACCCTCCAATCTCCATATGCAATAAACTAACTAATTGGGATTTCTTCCGGGAAACATTCAACAACATCACTGCAGTATCTTCACCACTAAAAACAATTGAAGATGTAGATTACGCTGTTAACCATCTAACGCATAATATAATAAATGCAGTTAGAACCTCTACACCTTTGTTGGATTATAAGTCTGGCCATGACTATCCCTCAAATATTATAAATAAAATCGCAGAAAAACGTAAACTGCGTAGAATCTGGCACAATAGTCAATCTCCTGAGGACAAACGCAAACTAAATAAAGTTACCAGAGAATTAAGAAAAACACTTCAGAACTTTAAAAATGAAGGTTTTCAAAGCTACCTTCGGAACTTGACTCCCACCGCAGACTCTAACTATTCACTTTGGAAGGCAACTAAGCGTTTTACTCGACCAACTCAAGAAATCCCACCTATCCGTCAGTCTCCAAGGTGAATGGGCTAGAAGACCAATAGATAAAGCCAATCTCTTCGCCTCCCACCTGACGAACGTATTCACACCATATCCATCATCGGCATATACGGAAGACGAAGACATCTGGACGGTCATGAATTCGCCATTTCAACTATCTCCACAGATAAAACCGTTCACCTCAATGGAAGTCAGGGAAACAATTGCAACTCACGTCAATCCGAAAAAAGCTCCTGGTCTTGACTTAATCAACGGAAAGGTAATAAAAGAATTACCAAAGAAAGAAATCGCGTGGATTACCTCGTTATTCAACGCCATCTTACGCCTAGGTTACTATCCTACATCATGGAAAGTGGCAGTGATTACACTAATTCACAAGCCAGGTAAACCACCACATGAAGTTACGTCATATCGGCCAGTTAGTCTCCTATCCACTCTGTCTAAGCTCTTCGAAAAAAGACTCTCTAATCGCCTACTTAAGTCCCTGGAAGTCCCTACTTTGCCTGATCATCAGTTCGGGTTTCGGAAATATCATTCAACAATCGAGCAGGTCCATAGAATCACTCGTCAACTATCACAAGATCTTGAACAGAAAAAATATTGCTCCGCTGTTTTCCTGGACATAAGACAAGCATTCGACAAAGTTTGGCACACAGGTCTACTTTTTAAACTCAAAAAAATATTACCATATCCCTTCTACCTAATCCTTAAATCCTACCTAACAGATAGAAAATTCCTTGTTAAATATCAAAACCACTTCACCTCAGCTTATCCAATCTTGTCTGGTGTTCCACAAGGCAGCGTTCTTGGGCCCTTACTGTACGCAATTTACACGGCAGATTTACCTACCTCAGAAGAGGTAACTACTGCTACATTTGCAGACGATACAGCTCTACTGGCGTCTGATAGTGATCCCCAGAACGCAACTGATACTCTCCAACGTCATCTACACTCACTGGAAAAATGGTGTCAAAAATGGAGAGTCAATATAAACGAAAGCAAATCAGCTCATGTAACCTTCACATTGCACAGAGGCACATGTCCCCCTGTAGCCATCAACGGGGTAAATATTCCTATTAGGGACTCGATCAAATATCTAGGTATTATTCTGAACAAAAGGCTAACGTGGAAGCAACACATTAAAACCAAAATAAAACACATGAAGGAAAGAATAAGAAAAATTTATAGGCTCCTGGGTAGATCATCAAAGTTAGAGCTGGAAAAGAAGCTTGCTATTTATAAAGTTATTCTTAAACCCATATGGACATATGGAATTCAACTATGGGGAACTGCGAGTAACTCAAATATAGAAATTTTACAAAGGTTCCAATCAAAAACTTTACGGAACATTTGCAATGCCCCATGGTACGTAACAAACGAAAGAATTCATGAAGATCTAGGAATATCGACGATAAAAGAAGAAATTGCAAACTTCAGTGAACGCTACAATTCCCGTTTAGCCAAACATCCCAACACTCTAGCAAAAAACTTACTGGAAACTAATGACCTAGTACGAAGACTAAAAAGGTTCTACCCTTCTGATCTTAAAAATAGATTTGGATGATTTAAAACATACTAATATTACTTGACCTAAATGTATTTAGACTTACCAATGTATGTATTATTTATTTACATTTCATGTTATTGAATCACGCCAGCCTAAAATACTTATAATTCTTGTTGAGAATTGATTGTATGTTCTTTAATAATAATAAAATTTTGTGTAAAATAAATTTATTATGTCATAACGTCATAATAATCTTGTGGTGTATAAAGGAAATTCTTTTTTCGTAATGCCATTTCTATGATATCAAAGTCTGCATCGTTTGGAAGATACGAATGTCCAATGAATAAAAATTTCAGATCAATTACCCTAATTTTACCATTAATTTGTTTCTCATAGTGGAATTATTTTCATCTTTCAATTTTAAAATTATTTTTTTGTTTATTATTCATGGCTCTTATTTTTGTATAAATTTATTTAAAATAAAATAAAATAAATATTAATAATTGTCATAAAATAATATTGTCAAAAAATAACATTGATTAACTATTTCTTCTTACCTATATCACTATCTGATGTGAATATGAAATTATCCATTTATGGAGGAAAATCAAATAACTAACCTGGCACGTGAAATAAAACAATTATGAAACCACTAGTGGCCACTAACCCCGCCACTTGTCGATGGAAATTGGACTTACACCACTTTCATTATCAATGGTTACGCAATTTCTTTTACCGGCCAATTTTTAATTTAACAAAGTATTGGCATTTTTTAGGATATTAAATACTAATTAGTTGTAGACAAAAAGTTTACACTATATTAAGCATAAATTATTTATCATATTTCATTTTTTTTTAAATGGACTTACACCATTTTTAAAATAAACGGTCCATATATGACCAACATGACAGTCAAAGTGTTAACATGATTTAACGAATATAATAATAATAAAAAAATGAAAAACTGTAATAAAAATCGGTTGCAGTCGTGAGGACTGCCGACAGAAATGAAACCTAAAACTGTATTTTGAATTTTCAAACTGATTGCAGTATTAAAAATTAAAATTAAAAACGCCTACACATTGCATATACCCGATTGTATGTGTGTGTTATTTGAAAATTTAATGATTTATATAAAAGAAGGTTGTGCAATATTTCTCACATTCTCACATTTTTTCAGATTATACACGCAAAGGGGCTTTTGACCAAAGACCTTCACACTTTGTTTTGTATAAATCATGAAATTTTCAAATAACACACACATACAATCGGGTATATACAATGTGGTGATGTGTATATGTGTATGCGCGTCACAGGCCGCTGAACGCGTATTAACATGTTGCTGACGCGAACCCATAAGATTTTCCTCTACCACAAATCGTCTAACGAGCCTAGAGAAGTTTTCACTTGAAAAAAATTTTAAAAGATAATTGGAATTATTTGGTTGAATTGAAAATAAGTAAAATCTTATATCACATGACTAAAAGTCATTGAGAATATAATAAAATGTAGTTAAAGTATTTAGATAAAAGCATAATAAAGGTAGGTTTCCATTAATTCGACGAGGAGGATATCATAGAATTAACACTAGAACTACCAGACCAGTCAAAATGACTGGTCGCGCACCTTTATTATGTAATTCCCACCTCATGTTACATTTTTTTTCAAAATTATATGATGGCTTTTCTAGATATAAGGAATAGTTTGTAAGAATAATTTTTATTTTTTTATAACTAAAACAGAATTCTAATAAATTTTGGCATCTGCTACTTCTACCAATATCAGTCATTTTGACTGGTACTTTCTCAAGTGGACATAAATCTGAAAATATCTGTTTTTTGAAATCAATACCGTTGATTAGATATTTAAACGAATGTATTATTCTTTGTTGTAATATTTTCTCCTATGTTACTGCTTATCTGGTGATAATATATAATGATATAATCGTTGCCGTAATGTATCGAAATAATAGAATCGATGTAGTTTTACGCGATCATTCTTTATTTCATAGTCGTGGGAAAAGCATCTATTTTTTAGTAATATAGCGATTTTTTGTAAGCCCTAACAATGGCAAAACGTATAAAAACCTCTGATTTGCTGTGAAAAATAAACAATATTTCAATGCAAGCTTCTGATATCGAGAATGAAGAAAGTGACCAAGAAGAAATTGAAATAGTTTATAGTGATAATAATGATGATTTTGATGAATTTGATGAGTATGAAGATCATGAAGAAGTTCGAGAGTCCTTAGACAGTGAATTAGAAAATATTTTGAATTTACGGAAAAGAAGACGTGCTCGTATAGTTTCAAGTTCTGAAGAGGAAAAAGAAAATATAAATAAAAAAAATGAAATTGCTACAGACGGAACCAATTGAGAAAAAATACAAGAAGGATCTACAACTGGCAGATTACTACTTTATAATATTTTCAAAGATATATCCGGCCCCATAAGATATGCTAAAAGAAATATTATCAAAGGTGAAGTAAATAGCGCATTTTTATTACTGATTGACAGGAATATTCTTGATTATATAATATCTTGCAAGAAATTAGAAGCTTTTCGAGTTTTGGGTAAAAAATGGACTCTAAGTGAAACAAAAATTAAAGCTTTTATTGCAATTTTATATGCTCGGGGAGCATACAATGCAAATAATTTGAATCTGTCATATTTATTGGACAAAGAATAGGGACCGAACTTCTTTTTCAAGACCATGAGTCGAAATTATTTCAGTGAAATTTTAAAATTTATTCGCTTTGATAAAAGAAGTGAAAGAAGTAAACGTTTGAAAAATGACAAATTTGCTTTGATATCAACAGTATGGGATAGGTTCATTCAAAGTAGTCATAATTGCTACAAGCCATGAGAAAATATCACAGTTGACGAACAACTCTTTGCAACAAAATCCAGATGTCGATTTACGCAATATTTGCCGTCTAAACCTAACAAATTTAGAATAAAATTTTGGCTGTCATCTGATGTTACAACAAAATATATTCTAAATAGGTTTCCATATTTAGGGAAAGATGAAACACGAGCAAAATTGCAATCTCTTAGTGAATATGTCGTACTAAAACTTATTGAACCATAAACTAAGAAAGGAAGATGTATAACAACCGACAATTTTTTTACAAGCTTACCACTAGCATCCAAATTGCTTTCAAAAAAGACCACGCTTGTTGGCATTCACTTGTTAGTATCATTAAAAATGTTGTTATTATAAATAAATTATTATATTTTTAAAAATTGGCACCATGTAGATGTATTTCCATACCCTTATATTCATTTTATATGATAATATAAAACAAAAAAATAAAAAAATTCTTCTGTTTTTACGATTAAAAAAGACCAGTCATTTTGACTGGTCTTGGTAGAAGTAGCATTGTTTTTTTTCCGGTAGTTCTAGTGTTAAAGCTTTGTGGTTGACACGAAAACAAAGAAGAAAAAGGGAAAGGAAAGAAGAAAGATTCAACGGTCCTTTGTGAAGAAAATTAGAATAGTCTATGGTCAATGGTCTATGATCAATTATTAGCTAGTTTTTTTTCTCTATCATTAAAATTGGTTGACAAATAATTTAGCTTTGACTTTAAATGACTCACTCAGTAGACGTCGTAGAAGAAACTCGACCATACGTATACTCAAATAACTACGAACACGTCACATATATACCGAAATGTATGTGTATTAGTGTATACTTGTGTAGGTTCTTATTTAAGAAATAAAAGGTAAGTACATATATGTCAGAAAGAAGGAAGAAAAATATGTGTTTAGGGGTTTATTTCTTCTTAAACCAAAACTAAATTTATTCGAGTACAAATAACGATTACACGTCTGTACGCTATGCTATCCGTCGCGAGAATGTCTCGTGATATTTTTCCGGGTCTTTCTTTGTCCTCTTGTTTTCTGAAGCTCGATTCAGCTATCGCGATATCAACTATCAAAATATCAACTATCGGTGTTCAATCTCTTGATCAATTATTCTAGACAGATGCGCTCGCTTATTTTACTAACAATAAAATAAACACTAATTACGATACTACACTTGTATATTCTATACGAAGGATAAACTCGTAGAAAATAGGGTCCAAGGATTTTACCGAATCATTTAGAGTCGGTTGTTACGAATGACCACGTTACGGGTTAACTAAACTTCTTCTACTTTAGATTAACTCAATTACAGATAACTAATTAGAGATGTTACGTAAGGTTGTATTATAGATACGGATAAAACTACAAGTAACTATAGAAAAAGATAAAATGTAAAAACAAGAAATTAAGAAAAAAAGAGGAAAAAACGGATACTTGCAGATAATATCAAAGAATACTTTAGAATATCTATACTGATGAGAATATATTTAAATGTATGGTATATGCATGTACGTGACACATATACATACGCACACATACTTGACCAAGAAGATAAAAAGTTTTATTATCTTTCCGGTTAGTATGCAGAAAGTGAAATGTGCTGGCCACCGGATATTTTTAAAACGAATAAAAGAATATTGTGATCCTTCGCAAACATACCAAAAAATGAATAAACGAAAAGAAATAAAGAGTGTATGAGAAAAAGACACTTGATTCTTTAAAGATGTGTCTTTCGCCAGATATTATATGACTATTGGACGTTTATACTAATACGAGATGTGATCAAAAAGTAAAATTACTTTTTTAAAAATTCGCGGAATACCTAGAATCGATTTTCGTTTTCTTTTTTTTCTTACGTTTATAGGCTCGTCCCGAACATATATTCACAGTTTCAGCTACGTAGCATTTTTTGTTCGTTTGTGAGAGGCATAACTGTCTGGAGAGAGATATCAACTCCGATTTTTAGAGTTTGTTTGATTATTTTTCTATCGTATTATTTCGCGCCTTCTAATCTTTGTTTTGCTAAAGTTTGTAGTCGGTCTATTTCATTGTATAAGTTGCTTTAGTATTGTGCGAATGTGGTATCCATATTCTCCTTTATGGGAGGGGAAGACGAATGTAAGCGTGCGAGTCGAACGCACAAGAGCTTGTACGGTTTATTTTTGGTTGTTTCGTGTACTCAAGTATTGTATAAAAACACAGCCAGATTCAACCACGTATCCCAATCGTTTCCTCTACTATCTACATATACATTTAAATATTCTATTAATACATGGTGTGATATTTCGAGAGAGCCGTTAGTTTGGGGGTGATACGCAGTCGTAATAAATTGTTTGATATTACAATTTTTCGCTATTTCTTTAAGTGCAGCGAACACGAAGTTTCTACCCTGATCAGTGATTATTGTTCGAGATGCACCAGAAAGACAGATAAATTCTTTATAAAATGCTTCTGCGGCTGCTGCACTATTAATGGATGCTAGTGGTACTGCTCGCAAAAATTGAATTAATAAATCCTGTATTGTTAATATACATTGATTTCTTTTGCGTGTTATGGGAAGAGGTCCCACGATATCTAAAGCTACTTTATCTAATGCGCGACCAGGTGTGTCAGTTAATATAATCGATTTTTCTGGCTTCACTCGAGTCATTTTTCGCATCTATTAATAAAGTCCCTTACATTTTCTTTCATATTGTTCCAAAAGTAATAATTTCGTACCCTACAATAAGATTAACTAACACCTTTGTGTCCACTCGTCGCAGATAAGTGAAATTCTTCTATTATTCTTTTAATATTGTCCCGTGGTAGGGGGTTTGAACTAATGAATTACATACAATTATAACTAATCTTGTACCTGCAAATATTTCCTTAACATATTTTTCTATAGTTCTCCATGAAATATCACCCATAAACGCGGTTTTTTCGATACTTAAAGATTCGACTCCAATTTCTGTTACTACATCGAATAAAAATTTCAATACATTTATTATGTCTAATTTTAGCGGAGGATAGTCTATAGGTAGTGAAATTAATTTTTTATTGCGTGACATATTCGCTACTTTAGCTCTTTCGGCCATAATGTCTTTTTATACTGGCAGCATTTTTTTTTCATGAAGTTCCAAAGCACCTTTATCAAGAGGTTTGCCTTGGTAAGAAATGAATACTACTAAATAATTTTTTCTATTTTTTAAATGAATTTTTAAATTACCTATTTTAAATAAAGGACTTTGGTCCGTTGGTCGTGGTATAGCACATGGATTAGGTTCGTCCGAGTCATGTGATTTGAAAAGTGAAGGAGAAGAAGGGGGTGATGATCACGAGGGTGATGGAGTGGGGACTGCTGATAAAGAGAATGATGGCGGTGGGGAAAGAGATAGTGTTAGTGAAGATGGTAGTAGAGGGGAGGAAGATAGTTTCGCTGAGTGGATGTTGGCAAGGGAGAGGGTGATATTCGAGAAGGACCAGATGGTGGGGGTAGTAAGAGCATCTCACTTGACGTATCAGCTGGACGCTTGACGTCCTTGTCAACTATTTCTTCAGTGAAGGGGAAAGTGGAATTTGTTTTGGCTTGCATTAGATTGTGTGTCGTATGGTCTAACGGGTGTTTTAAAACTTTTCGTCTGAAACGCCTGTATAGAAACTGATGAAATTGGTTTTAATATTCCATTTGAGTTTTCTCCTAGTCCTTGCCGTTCGCTATTTCCGAAACGTCGGATTATTTTTTTTATAGTTTTCTGTACTTTACCCACGGTACTGTAGATTCCATTGTAAAAATCGGATTTCTCGAAAGTGCATCTAAACTTATTAATTTATCTTTCTCGGTTTATGTATTATTTCAAAATCGTATTCATTTAATTTTAGGTGCTAACGCCGAGGTCTGGAAGTTTTATCTTTGACCGAAGCTAACCACACGAGCGATTTATGATCGTTTATTATCTTAAAATGTTTACCATATATACATGGCCTAAACTGAGTAATGCTATGTAATATCGCAAGTCATTCCTTTTCTATCGTAGAATATTTTGATTCCATGGCATCTAAAAGTCGGGATGTGTAAGCTATTGGTAAATCTTTTCGAGTAATGCCCTAGCCAAATACTCGTCTTACCGCGTAATTTGACGCATTAGTGGTTATCGAAAAAGATTTGGAATAATCGGGATTTTGTAAAGTAGGTTACGAGCATAATGTTTTGTTTAGTATATCGAATGCCTTTTGTTAGAGTTGCGTCCAATTGAATTCACATTTTTTCTTTAACAGATCAGTAATGGATTTAGCTACTTTAAAAAGTTTAGGAACAAGTCTACAGTAATAACCTACTAAACCAAAAAATTGTTTAATATTTTTTGATGTTTAGGGTGTAGAAAAAGCTCGAACTGCCTTTAACTTTTCGGGATCTGGTTTCACACCACTATTTATTATTTCGTGTCCTAAATATTGAACTTCTGTCTGTAAAAATTCATATTTAACTGGTTTTAATTTCAGATTCACGGCTGTTATTATGAAAGGTTTCCTCTAATCATGGTTTCCTTAGTGTGGTCATCTACGTCTAACGTAGCTCGACCGTTTTCTAATTCTTCCACTACTGACAAGGAATCTACCAACACGGTCCCTCTCAGAATTTATTGAAACTTCACATACGCTTAGATGTCGATTAGTACTATCTGTTTCACCCTATAAGTAAAGGCGGATATTCAACCCTTTCCGAGATATTGACCAATGAAATTTTAATGAATAGTCTAACATGCATATATACCAGTCAATTACGCAATTTCACATAAGCCGCTGTTAACCTAGCGCTAAGGGCGTAGGTTTGTAACCGTTATGTCGCAGGTTCAAACCTTGCTCGTTTAAAATTTATTTTTTATTTAATGTATATTTTATTTATTTTTCACGATACGAATAAGAATAAAGAAGTAAAAGATATTAAGGTGATATAATAATGGAAATAAGATATATAGATACGGATGAAATTGACGT
The DNA here is from genome assembly GCA_023678845.1 of Mischocyttarus mexicanus. Lineage (NCBI taxonomy): Eukaryota > Metazoa > Arthropoda > Insecta > Hymenoptera > Vespidae > Mischocyttarus > Mischocyttarus mexicanus. The sequence goes on from JACGTP010001147.1 coordinate 12,264, forward strand.
AAGAAAACCGTATAAGACGTGTGTAAAAGAATTAATACGGAATTAGAAACCAAAATAAAGTTGATAGATAACATTCTAGTTTGTTTTAAGACAAGGAGATTAGCTCCAAAAGAGAAAAAGATAGTTATTCAACAGTTAGATGGATGGTTGAGTGAGGGAATAATTCAACCAAGTACAAGTGGGTATAGTAGTCCGGTAGTATACAAAAAGAACGGAACTTACAGAGTTCATGTCGATTACCGTAGACTAAATGAAAAGGTGGTAAGAAATCGATTCCTGTTGGAAAATAAGAATAATGACTCTACTAATGAGTTTATAAAGAAAATAGACAGGTCTTTCGTATATTTTATCATATCG